>JARQOD010012842.1:0-18041 GCA_033576555.1 Oophaga sylvatica | reverse complement strand
TCATTTTAATATTCCCATTAAATTTAAATGTAAATATTACCATAAATTAAAGGGGACCCTCACGTCAGGACCTAAAACTAATCCATGGACGCCATATGTTTTCAAAGAAGGTTGTGAACCAATTTACTAGTGCTACAAGTTTAGCTACAGAAACAACAAATCAATTTTCTCACATAGTTGCAAGGTGGATGGAACAGTCGGCGTTTTCCAATAGGTCGGGACTAGCAGTTTTGCCGCAGTCAAAATATGCTGAACTAGAATAGAGGCATTTTTTTGTCCAGGCCACATCGGGAAATTTAATAAACTATTTCAGGTGACACCCTACAGGGTTTATTTAATACACTTTGTATTAACTTTTCCAAAAGGGTGCCAGAATTGCTTAAGTGGAGGGCAAACCACCACATATGGATATATGAGCCTTCCATATCATCACACCTCCAACATTTGGGCTGGTTTTCCAGCCCTCCAAATACAAACTCTTTTTTGGCGTGATGTACCATCTGGTTATTATTTTAAAGGAATTCTCCTGTCTCTGACGCATTGTGTTGGTCCTTTGGGGACTGTTTGTATATTTGGATACTTGGTCTGAAGTAAATCTATAACCCAGATTTTTTTCCCAAAGTGCAATAAAGGCTCTCTTGAAGCAACCAGTTTAAATTATTAACAATTGGTATAGGGTTTTGATATTAGTTTTTTTGGTTTTGGTGGAGCCGTTCCCACAAAGAGTTTCAAATGTAGTTAGAGGGCGGTGAAAAATCTGAGACACGTAGATAACGTCTCATCAGGTCTCTTATAGCACCGTATTGAACAAAAGTCAAACCAGAAACCCCCCGGAAAACCCTGTAGGTCTGATAGCGAAGGGAGCGTCCCGTCTCTCAGAAGGTGATCCAGTGAGACATTAGTTAGGCGTCTAGAACTTTAGAGTTATATTTCGAGGGTGGAACGATTGCGGGATTATATCTGCCAGTTTAAGCAAAGGGGAAAGTGGGGGGGCAAGGTCTCCCACTACCTCTCTCCATAATTTCAAAGTTGCTTTGGTATGTATATTATACAATGGAATGACTGATTTCTCATGAGCGCATTTCAAGAAAATCGTTCTCAGGGGTAGAGGGGCAGTGGCTTCCTCCACTTCAATCCACTGTTTATCATGAGGAATTCGTATGAAATCAACTACTCTAGATAACATCGCCGCTTGACAGTATTTCAGTATATCTGGGGCTCCCATTCCACCCCTATGCTTGGGTAAGGTTAAGGCTCAGTAGGCTAGACGAGGTTTTTGTCCCTTCCATATGTATTTTCGAAACAGTACATTAATTTTGGTAAGATAGTATTTAGGGATATTTATAGGAAGCATTTGGAATAGGTAGGTAAATCTGGGAAGAATCAAACTCTTCAATAAGTTTTTCCTCCCCATCCATGAGATATATGAATCCTTCCATGTTTTTATGGATGATTCAACCGCAGAGATTAATGGAGGAATATTCAGTCGAAAGAGATCTTCATTTGTTCTTCCCAGCTTTACACCCAGATACGTAATATACTGTTTAGGCCATGAGAAGGGATACATATTTTTAAGCTTAACTTTGGTATTTAGCGGAATATGAAAATCTAATATTTCTGACTTAGACATGTTTACTTTAAAGTTGGAGAGGCTGCCATATAGCTCCAATAAATTCATTAGTGCCGGCATCCCCACTAGAGGTTTAGTCATCAGGATCAATAAATCATCCGCAAATGCCGCCGTTTTATAGTGAGTCTTGTTTATTTGGATTCCTTCTATTCCAGAGTGCTGTTGTATAGCTATTAGTAAGGGCTCCATCGCTAGAACGAAAAGTAAAGGGGACATTGGGCACCCCTGTCTTGTTCCATTCTTAATGACAAACGTGTCTGTTATAAATTCATTAATTCTGATTTGGGCAGAGGGGTTGTTATACATTGCCATTATTGCTGCTATAAAAGTGTTTGGGAGACCAAAACTTGCCATTACTTCTCTTAGGTAGCCCCAATCTACCCTGTCAAAAGCCTTCTCAGCGTCTGTTCCGAGAAGCACCAGCGGAAGCTTTCGGTATTTTGCATATTGAAGAAGATGCAATATCTTATGAACATTATCCTTCCCCTCTCTCCCTTCCACAAAGCCAGTCTGGTTTAGGGATATTAAGTACGGTAAAAGTTTGGCCAGTCGTTTTGCCATCAAACTAGCTAGTATCTTTAAATCAACATTGAGAAGGGATATCGGTCTATAGCTACTACACAGTTCTGGATTTTTCCCTTCTTTGTATATCAAAGATATCCTAGCTTCAAGCATTTGATTAGGCAATGGGCTGCCATCTAGAGCAGCGTTACAGACATTTAGCAAGTGTGGAAGCAGTAGAGACGAGAAGGTTTTGTAATAATGCGCTGAGAACCCATCTGGGCCCGGCGCTTTCCATTAGGACTCTTTAACAGGGTAGATCGGAGCTCCTCCATCGTGAATGGCTTGGTCAGTTGCTTTTTTTGAAGGTCTGTTAGGACTGGTAAATTTAGTTGGTTTAAAAAGGATTTTATATCTCTATGTTTTTTGAGAGAGGTCTCCGCAGTCTCCTCTGATCGCAGATTATACAGTTGTTTATAATAGTCAAGGAAAGCCAACTCCAAATGCTTCGGATTTTGTGAGCTTATCCCCTGATCATTTTTGATTAAATTGATCAAAGTGCGAGCCTGTCTCTTCCTTAATTGAGACAATAGTAATTTAGAGGCTTTGTCGCCATGTACATACATTTTTTGTTTCCACGAAGTATAGAGTTTGGCTGACCTTGAGTTAAGTATGTCCCTGAGTTGCTGTCTTTTTTTTTGTAACGTCTCTAAAGTTTGCTGATCAGGATTACCTTTGTGACAAAGTTCAAGCTGCGTTATATTATCATATAAGTCATTAATTTCTTTTTGTCGCTGTTTGTTAAGAAAGGAGGTGATAGATATAAGTTCTCCTCTAGCTACCGATTTGTGCGCTTCCCACAAGATCTGCGGGGAAATTTCTTCCTGGGTATTCTGCTCAAAATATTGTGCAAGTCTTCTGTTCATGCGTCCCTGTACTTCAGCATTTCTAAGTACAGATTCATTCAGACGCCAAATTCTGTGTTTGGAATACATTTTGGAAATTTTAAGTTTTAACAGTACCGCCGAATGGTCAGAATAAATATTCGGAATTATATTTGCCTGTCTTGTGTTAGAAAGTAGTCTACTGGGTATAAATATATAATCTAAGCGATGATAAGATCTATGAGGGTGGGAGTAAAAAGTATAGTCCCGGTCAGATGGATTCATGTATCTCCAGGAATCAATCAACTGTAGCTTGTTCAGATGTACTTTAATTCTACATAAATCTTTTGGGAGATCGAGCTTTTTTGCTTGGTAGTATCCAACATAGGTTCCAGAGCTACATTGAGGTCCCCGCCTACCACTAATACACCCTCCCTGAAGCTGTCAATTTTTTTTAAGATTGCAATCAGCCATTTTAACAATCTTTTATTCGGGGCGTATAGACTGCACAATGTTACAAGGCACCCATCTAATAATCCCTTAACAAAAATGTAACGTCCTAGAGGATCCGTCATAATCTCTCTCTGCTGGAAGGACACTCCCCTCGCTATCGCCACTGACACCCCCCTTGAACCAGACTGTGTAGTGGTTGCATGGAACCACTTGTCATAATCCGATCTTTCAAAAGAGGGAATCTTATCTGGCTTGAAGTGTGTCTCTTGGATAAGTAGGACATCTGCCTGTTGTTTTTTAAACAACTGTAATGTATGGCGTCTCGTATTTGGAGAATTAAGTCCATGTGCATTAAATGAAATAAATGTGTGCACCTTATTTGGGTCCGCCATGGTATTGCGTGATGAAGTGGTCTTTAGTCCTCGAGCCTATGGGAATAATATATGGGTTCAGGGAGTGGGGGGGGGTAGAAAATAGGAAAGGAGGGGAAAATCGTAGCAAAGAAGAAAAAAGAGGTAGAACATTAATAATAATTTCAAGTAAATACCGTGAAGAACAATCTTCACTTCGAACATCGAACAGTACCTAGTAATACGCATACTAGTGCTGTTTGTTAGCTATGGAGAACATCAATATTATAATAAAACATATAACTAAATATTCCCTATTTCAATATGAACCTCGAACAAATTGAAAGGCTAAGCTCTTTAATGCCTCTCAGAGGGAATCCCAAACATGAGATATATATAACAACTCATGTCTATACAGTCACCATTTCCTTGGTTGACTATCTTTAAGCTGGGTTCCCTCTATTCATCTTGTCAATAAGAGAGACAGATAAACATTTTAGCATATAATCAACACTCAATTTTCAGGAAACGTCCTCAATTTCTTTAGAAGGTGGAGTTTTGGCCAATTTTCTCTTTACTCTTTGTGATTTCGGAGACAGGGCCACTTGCCACTCAGGTGGATCAGGTAGGGGGCGAATCAGAGAGGCTGAGTGAAAAGATTCCAGATCAGGGGGGTTTTCTAGAGTAATCTCCAGGGTTTCGCAGGCTGCTTTGATGTCTGATGAAGTTCTAGCCTGGATATTTTTATCTCCAGCAGTGATTTGTATACCGAAAGGAAATAGCCAACGGAATCGGTGTCCTTTTTTCAGTAAGGCCTCAGTGAATGGTTTCATAATTCTCCTTTTTTTGAGCGTGGTAGCAGATAGATCTTGAAATAGTTTAATTTGGGAATCATCATATGAAATCTCTTGAGACTCCCGGGCTCTGCGAAAGAATTAAGTCCTTTACTCGGTAATCGAGGAAGCGACAAATCACGTCTCTCGGTTGTTCCCCCTGAGAAGGCTTAGGACGGAGGGCTCTATGAACTCTCACTAGTTCAATTTCTTGAGAATCTGGATCAGATAGTAGGTTTTCAAAAATTTCTTTGGCCGCTTTGCTTAAGGCTTCAAATGCCACTTTCTCAGATAGACCTTTAATTCTTATATTGTTGCGCCTTTCCCGGTTTTCATGGTCTTCCAGGATTGTGTAGACCCCATGGAGTTGGTTTTCATGTGTCTTTAGGTTGCTTAATACAGCATTTGATTGCTGTGTCATAATATTTTGTGAATTTTCGAGTGTCTCTAGTCTGTGGCCTTGTAAATTCAAATCTTGCTTTATCTCTGCAAGTTCTTTCCCTATTGGCTCTAGTGCTTTAGACAATATACGTTTAATAAATGATCGAGTGACCAAAGAGTCTTTTGTATTTCCCCCCATGTCTGAGTCACTTTCAAGTTCGGAGTCTGAGTCCTCCAGTAGGTTCATATCTTGAAGTTTAGGTGATTTGAATGAGTCGGTTTGGGCCTCCTGTTTTTTAAGGAAATTATCTAGATCCGCCTGAGTAATGGATCTTGTTGTTTTAGGTTTGCTCTTTTGCATTTTCACGTTTGATTTCCCCATGTTTGCAATTATCTATAAAGTAAGATTAGGGCAAATGATCATTAAATTTCTCCAGCTAACAAAGCACTTTCTTAGATTATCATTGAATCAGGTTCTAAAATATTGGGTTAAAAACTATTGTTGTATTCCCAGTCCTGGATAGTAAGTTACAGTCGGCTTTTCTCAGCTTTATTCACTATATATTAAGCTCAAGGATTCACTAGGGAACTGTATAAAAAGATTCAAGATATACAGTGCCTAGTAGCAGAATTAGTATATCGATTCCTCTGATATTCTATTCCATCCTTCCTCAGCAAATAGAGTGTCAGGTATAGGAATGAGAAGTGAGAGAAGCAGCGTCAGCCCCACTAAGAGTTAATGTCCAGCCCACTAAGGGTTAATGTCCAGGCACGTTCATAGCTTCAAAAGAAACAGCTCCCTTCCCCCAGCATTTCACAAAGCAATGCAGGACCAATTTACAGCAAACACCGGACTCCGGGCAGCGATCCAAGAAAACGACAGAGGGCATAGGATGAAAGAGAGGTGAGTTCACTGTTACGTTCCTACCACCCAGCTGTCCCTCCGATGTGCAGCTCCAGGCCGGTTATTCAAGTGCCTCAGCAGTCCGGTGGTATGCCGTCGGTCACCAGGTCTCCCCTGGTTTCAGAACTACTAGGGAGAATGGCAGCACGTCAGCACTATTTCACTCCTGTTACCTTCCTGCAGAGTCACGCTGGCTGTAGATCCGTGGGACTATTTTTGCGTGCTGCGGCTGAATACACCGCTCGTTCTGCCCGGATCTCGGTTCCTGTGTCGCTGGGGTCTCGGTGTATCTCGCCTGGGGGGGGTTTAGAAGCGGGTACCTTGGGAGAGGGGTTGTTAGGTCTGGCAGACTTCTTTGCTGGTCACAGCTAGCAGTTTGAGATCTTATTCACGATGCTGTCCTCAGCTTTAATATCCCTCCGCCACTCCAGAGTTTCCCGCCGGCAGCTTCTTATGTGGAAAGACCCTTTTTATTCTTCTGTCTGACAAAGAAGACAGGATCTGTGTGAACCGTATAGGCTCAGGGTCTGCTCCGGATTCGGGATGTTATTTAGAAGGGGTCTGGTTATATTTTAAGTCCCCTTTTATAAGTATGTCCTGGGAGCTCGGGTTTCCCTCTTCCTCTCTCTTCGGCATTCAGGCTCCTCCCCCTGAAGCTTCAATCTCTGTGCAGATATACACTTTTCTAACATACAATGTGACACCTCCTCCTCGCTTATCAAGTCTGTTTCTTGCAAATAAGTTGTATCCTTCTAGCCTTGTATTCCAATCATGTGTATCGTCCCACCAAGTTTCAGTGATTCCAATGACATCATATTTATTTTCCTGTGTCAGTAGTTCCAATTCTCCTTGTTTGTTGCCCATGCTTTGTGCATTTGTATAGAAACATTTTAGTTTGTGATTGGTTTCTCTTCCTCCAATATTTTTATTATTTAGATTTTTTTGTCTTCGTTCTTCTTTTCCACTTCTAATAGCCGAGTTCTCAATAGCATTTGTCAGGTGTATGGATTTTTCTGGCCTTTTGCTTCCCTTCCCACATTGTTCTAGTTTAAAGCTCTCCTCATGAGTGTAGCAAGGCAACTTCCAAATACATGTTTTCCAGTCTTCATAAGGTGCACCCCATCTCTAGCAAGTAGTCCATCGTATAGGTAATTCACTCCGTGATCCAGAAATCCAAATCCTTGCTGACGGCACCATCGACGTAGCCAGTTGTTCACCTGCAGAATCTTATTCCACCTCCTTGTTCCATGGCCATCCACTGGGAGGATGGATGAGAAGACCACCTGTGCTCCCAGTTCTTTCACTTTCTTGCCTAAGTTTTCAAAGTCACTGCAGATGGTTTCCAGGTCACTTCTTGTGTGTCATTTGACCCCACATGTATTAGCAGGAATGGGTAGTCATCTTTAGGTCTGAAGAGTCCTGATATCCTGTCAGACACATCTGTAATTTTTGCACCTGGAAGACAGCACATTTCTCTTGAGGTTATATCCGGTGTAAGCTTTTCAGGGGATATAGCTCTGGGATCGCCGTCCGGGTAGACAGAGTGGCACGAAAACAGTTCATTCACAGCAGTACTGGTGCAACTGGCCGCAACCAGTTTTATTTAAAGTCAAAAGCAAACAAGACATAAAACAAATCATAAACAGAAGACCTGGGCTTGTCTAGCCACTTACTACACTTAGATAGATTTCCCTATCTATCCGGGTCCCGACTCTAACAGCCGGGGCCAAAACAACACATATGTTCAGCATTTACCAGCATGTAGGTTCACAGAGTCTCCTCCTTGTGTCTGAAGGCACCTTCAACGTCCAGACTTGAGAGAGCTCCCCTCCTATTCAGCAGCTATCCGCATGGATTCTCACAGAGACTGCTCCTGTGTCCGGGGTACATCGAGCACCCAGACTGAGACAGCTCATACTCCTGGAGACACCTTCTGTGCCTGGACCCCTCCTGTGTCCAGACTAAGCGAGCTCCCCTCCTATTCAGCAGCTATCCGCATGGATTCTCACAGAGACTGCTCCTGTGTCCGGGGTACATCGAGCACCCAGACTGAGACAGCTCATACTCCTGGAGACACCTTCTGTGCCTGGACCCCTCCTGTGTCCAGACTAAGCGAGCTCCCTGTCTGTGTTCTCAGACACCTACTTCTGGTCTCCTAATTAACACCTGAGTAGTTTCAGGCCTGAGCTGCAAGTGTGCAATGAATGTAAGGTGTAGTGACCTTTCTCTACCACTAGGCTTACAAAGCCATACATTCCCCCATACCCGTCAGCAAAGTACCTAGGTGAAATGTACACCCATTCAACACACATACCCTCACTGTCTCACATATCCCCCCCCTCTTCTCCAGACCGGAGGGCTGGTCATCCAGACCGGAGGGCTGGTCAACAATCCTAAAGAGACAGTGAACTCCGGACCAGTCATAGTCATCATCAACTTCATCTTCACTACCGTCCATTTACCTTCCAAGGCCACTAGCATTCACACAGGATCCAGTCTCTGACCTTTCAGGCAGTCAGGCTTCACTCGGCCTCACATAAACGGTGTCCCCCACACCAGGGGAACAGGAAACAGGCCTGACGCCTATCACTGCCACACCTGTCTCCAATTAAGCAGGGTTTATATACCCTTACACACACCCACACACGGGACCTGAGCTGATGTCATAGTCATGTGTTCAGACTTGTGTGTGTGTAAAAGGACCTGTGTGATGTCACAGTCATGTGACTAGTCAGCTGGGGGAAGGAACATGGACAGTCAAAACACACACACTGAGCCATTACAGGAACGCCAGCCCAGGGCTGCATTACCTATTCCCCCCCCTTCCAAACTTGTAGGTTTGAACACAAAAATACATCCAATCACCTCAACCCACAGTTCACACAGAGACCATGTACTTGTCAATTGCTCTGTTCAGCCCCCGGAATATTAGTCAATGACATTCGTTCCTTCCTTAGGGACCTACTGTCTGTCATTGTCACAGACTTTGTCCAGTCACATTTCCGGGTCGTAACCTTGTCAGGTCTCCCCTCCGTTCCCAGCGGTCAATCGTAACCTTGTCAGGTCTTGCCTGGGTATCTAAGGTCCGGTTAGACTTCGTACTGTCCCGTACTCTATCGGGTCGTCTGTATGGGCCTCTCAAACCTGAGTGTAAGGTTCTGTGTACATGTTCCTGAAACTCAGTTTTTCCGTCAGCCATTTTACTTTCTGTCTTGCTGCAGCTATCTTGCCCTCAGTCAATATGGAGTTTCCAGCTTGCATGTTCCCGCCCTGATTCTCTCCTCTTGCTTCTTAAGCAGCCACAGCTGAGCAATCAGTGCTTCAGAATCAAGCCTGCAGTGAACCTGTATCAAAAAACTGACCGGCACATCCAAACTTAGATTCAGTGTGAACAGGTGCTAAACCTAGAGTCACCAACTCATACACATACAAGAAGAAAAGGTAGCACACTGCAGCGCTATAGCTTGCAAACACGAAATATGAAAAATATGAAAAATGAATTACATCATTACCTTAGAAATATGAAAAATGAGAAGTCTTAGCGCATAAGATGGCCAAATTATGTGAGCCTGATAGCCACGTCAAGGCTCTTCTCGTATATCAGGTCCCTAACTAATGCCTATCCTCGCTTTAGAAAAGTCTGTCTGCATGGGAACCTATGAATCCTCTTTTCAGACTAAAATCTACATCTCTGTGGAGGGGTGATGAACCTGCTGTAATTAAAAGGCCTGTGACCACCAGGTGGAGTGCTCAGGCAGAAGGTAAATGAATACATATCAAAAAACTGACCGGCACATCCAAACTTAGATTCAGTGTGAACAGGTGCTAAACCTAGAGTCACCAACTCATACACATACAAGAAGAAAAGGTAGCACACTGCAGCGCTATAGCTTGCAAACACGAAATATGAAAAATATGAAAAATGAATTACATCATTACCTTAGAAATATGAAAAATGAGAAGTCTTAGCGCATAAGATGGCCAAATTATGTGAGCCTGATAGCCACGTCAAGGCTCTTCTCGTATATCAGGTCCCTAACTAATGCCTATCCTCGCTTTAGAAAAGTCTGTCTGCATGGGAACCTATGAATCCTCTTTTCAGACTAAAATCTACATCTCTGTGGAGGGGTGATGAACCTGCTGTAATTAAAAGGCCTGTGACCACCAGGTGGAGTGCTCAGGCAGAAGGTAAATGAATACATATCAAAAAACTGACCGGCACATCCAAACTTAGATTCAGTGTGAACAGGTGCTAAACCTAGAGTCACCAACTCATACACATACAAGAAGAAAAGGTAGCACACTGCAGCGCTATAGCTTGCAAACACGAAATATGAAAAATATGAAAAATGAATTACATCATTACCTTAGAAATATGAAAAATGAGAAGTCTTAGCGCATAAGATGGCCAAATTATGTGAGCCTAAATATCTAGCCAGGTCAAGGCTTTTCGTACTGATAGCCCTAACTAAGCCTTTCGCTTTAGAAAAGGTCCTAACTATGCCATATCCTCTTTAAGACTAAATCATGGAACCTTGGAGGGCTTTGATAAACTTAATCTCTGAAAAGGGGCTGTGAACCACTGAATTAAGGGCGTGTCAGTGGAGGTAGGCAAATAAATGAATACATATCAAAAAACTGACCGGCACATCCAAACTTAATTCATTACAGGTGAACTAAGGTCAACCAACTCTACCAACTAACAAAAAAAAGAAAGAGGTATAGCCGCAAGCCATAGCTTGCAAAAATGAAAAATGAATAATATTACCTTAGAAATTGAAAATAAGTCTTAGAAATAGAAAATGAAATTTTAGCCTATAAGCCCGCAAACTTTTCTGTATGCCCAACTAATGCCTTCCTCGCTTTAGAAAAGTACTGTCTGATGGGAACCTATGAAATCTTTTCAGAACTAAAATCACTCTCTGTGGAGGGGAATGAACCTGCTGTATTAAAGGGCTGTGACACCAGGTTGAAGGCCAGGCAGAAGGTAATGAATACATATCAAAAATGACGGACATCAAAAACTTAGATTCCAGTATAACAGGTGCTAAACCTAGAGTCACCAACTCCAATACACATACAAGAAGAAAAGGTAGCACACTGCAGCGCTATAGCTTGCAAACACGAAATATGAAAAATATGAAAAATGAATTACATCATTACCTTAGAAATATGAAAAATGAGAAGTCTTAGCGCATAAGATGGCCAAATTATGTGAGCCTGATAGCCACGTCAAGGCTCTTCTCGTATATCAGGTCCCTAAACTATCCTATCCTGTTTAAAAAGTCTGTCTGCATGGAAACCCTATGAATCCTCTTTTCAGACTAAAATCTACATCTCTGTGGAGGGGTGATGAACCTGCTTAATTAAAAGGTGGACCAGGGGAGTAAGCAAAGTAAAAAACTACGACACAACATCAACTTAGTCAGTTGAACAGGTCACAACTAATCACCATAACAAAGAAAGAAAGACACTGCAGCGCTATAGCTTGCAAACACGAAATATGAAAAATATGAAAAATGAATTACATCATTACTTAGAAATAAAAAGAAGTCTTGCGCATAAGATGCCAAATTATGTGAGCCTGACAGCCACGTCAAGGCTCTTTCTTTTTGCGTGAAAATTGCCGACCCTGGGAAACCTTTGGGCTTTGTACTCCAGTTATTTCCCATTGGGAACTTTGAAAAACCGGGCTTTGGAACCCTTTCTATTTGATGAAACCCCGTTTGCAGGACTTACGGTAACAGAGAAGAGTCCTGAACCGTTGGGAGGTGATTGCTGAGTTAAATTTCTTGGGGGTGCGTGTCTCCGCTTTTGTATCTGCAAACTGTGGACTATTTTGCCACTTGTATAAAATAAAACAAGACCTTCTATATCAAACTTGGACTCCGGTTTTCATCGCACCCCAAGCACAAGACATATTGAACTTACTCCTTACATACAAAATTTTAAAGCCAAACGTTAGTGTCTGCTGGGTCGGAAAGGCTGTGTTGCTGTAACTGTGGATATTAGATGTCGGTTGTATTTTGTGATGACAGTGGTTGTGGGAAATCTCACAACCTTTCCCAGGTGAGAAATTTCCCCTTGTTTTTTTTTCTGCAGTTTTACCAAGGTAAACACTATTGTTTTTTTTTTTCCTTTTTCTCTTTTGTGTCTGCTTAATGGGATATCGGGGTTGTCCTGTTAAAACTTCTTGAGATAGTGGTTGGACTTCTCCAAAAACCCATTCCAGGGGGACATTCCCTTTTTTTTTTTTTTTTCTGCAGTGTTCCAATAAACACTATGTTTTTTTTTTTTTCCTTCCTCCCCTTCCCATCTCCTGCTTAAAAGTTTGGAAATGGGGCCCGCAAAAAGGAACTTTGCGGAGTGCTATTTTCCTTGCGATTTGCAGACTAAAAAAAAAACCCCCGTTTTTACAAACTACAGGCCCTCACTAATCACAATTTAAAGTGTTTGGAAGACCCCCGGATTTGGAGCCGGGATTGGGTTCAAGGGGAGCGGTCCAGGCTTTCCCGCCGTAGCCCCAAGTTCTGGTTCCCAAAAATTCCCCCTTTTGTTTTTGGGGGTGAACTTTTAGAAATTCGGGATTTATTTTCAATGCAATCTTTTTTTTTCTGCACATCTTCACAATTTCCCCTGAACATCTAAAAATGTTAATATAAATTTTAAGTTGCTTTCAACAAGGCTTTGATGTGGGGCAAACCCCCTGTTGGACTGAGGATGAAGTTTGGATCACGTTTTTTTTAAATTTTAGCCAGGGGCAGGTGTTTGTTTACCCCCCAAACGAGGTGCAACAGCTGAAGCAGCATGTTGCTTTGCGCCCAAGGGAAACCTCGGTAGCTGAATATGCCTTGGTTTCAGGAGTGGGCCCTTGATACCACCCGGGACAGCTCCCCCAAAAAAAAAATTTTTTGAAAAAAGGGGTTTTCTCCACTGTTTAAAAATGAACTTTCTTGCCGACCCCCCACGCGTTAGGGGACTTTATTAACTACTGATCCTATTGAAACTCTCTGAGAAAGCAGGCAGGAGATGGTTCGAAAACAATCGCACAAAACCTTTTCCTCCTTCCTCTCCAGCTAAGGGAACCTTTGAGTAGGTCACACGGAACCTGAACCTAAAACCATGCGGTAGACTCTTTACAAGAGGGTTTTTTGATGCACGCAAAAACATTTTTTAAAAAAGGAAAATTTTTTTCTTTTGTGGTAAGTCGGGCACTTTTTAAAAAACTGCCCAGCCTTTAAAAGATCCCAGCACCATTCATGTGAGTGTTGGAGAGGGGATCTGTCAGGCCCCGAGCCTCAGGCCCCAGAAATCTGCAGCAACAAAATCTTTTTTTCTGGGATTTAAAAACTCCTTTCCCCTTTGAGGATTTTGACTGGAAAAGCTGCAAATTTTTTAAGTTTCCTCAGCGGGGGTTTCCGGGTTGTAAGAAAAACAATTCTCATTTCTTTCTTTCCATCAAACCGGGTTGACTCAGTTGGGTATCTGTTGCTATGATCGACTCGGGGCAAGGGGAAAAATTTTTTGGATGTCTCCTTTGCTCTAAAACAGGGGATCGTTCAGGAAGAAGGCTACTCCGAAAAGTGGAAATGGGGTGGCCCCCTGCGACTCGGCCAGTGGATCAGGAAACGGGCCTTTGGGGTTCTTAGGGGAAAAGACAAAGAGAACTGTCCTTTTGTTAATTCTTCCCCCCACTTTCCTTTTTTCTAGGGTACCGGCTGCAGGCTCAGAACCTACCATTAACGGGGGAGCCCAAGGGAAAATTACATTTTTCCAGAGAAACGAGGGCCCAAAAAGTTTCAGCTTGCTCGTTTAAAGGCCCATGTCACCCCTGAACTCCAGCTGTATACCGGACTATGTGGATCTATGTGAAAAGAAGAACGGAAACTTCCCCCCCCCGTCCATATGATTGCCCAAAATTGAATTTTCCCTGGAGCAGAGTCCTTTTTTGGAAATTACCCCCTGGCGGGGCCGAGCAAAGGTTTTTAAAGGATTACATAGAGAAAATCACCCAAAAGGTTTTTTTCCCCCCATGCCCCTTTCATCTCCTCAGGTGCACCCATCTTTTTGTAAGAGAAAGATGGATCTTGGGGACCCTGGTAGATTTTAGGGAAACTCAATAAGGTTACTATTAAAATTTTTACCCCATTTCCTTTAACCCCTGAGTTATTGGAGGGTGCGACTGCCAAAATTTTCTCTAAACTAGATCTCCGGGGGGCCTATACTTAGCCCCGTATTAGCCCGGGGGATAAAGGGAAGACTGTATTCGGCACGCTATGGACACTTTAAATTTCTATTTATCCCTTTTGGGTTGGTACCCCCCCACCCACTTTCCAACATTTGGGTAATGACATTTGGGGATCTCCTAGATTTTGTGGGTGATTTTTTTGGATGTATTCAAATTTTTTCAAAATCCACAGAGGAACATCATGACAGTGAGAATGGTCTTGGAACGTTTTAAGACAAAATCATTTTTTACATCAAATTTTAAAAGGTGAAAATTCCCCTAGGACCGAAAATTAATTTCTGGGGTATTACTGTCTACACAAGGGAAAGTATGGTGGGAAACAAAACCCAAGCCATCAAGGGTTGGCCCCCAAATCCTAGAAATGTAAGGAGGTGCACGTTTTATGGGTTTTTCCAACTTCTATAGCGTTTCATTAGGAATTTTTTGGGTATGTCACCTACACCCAACTTACCCCGGGAAAAAGGCTAGGTTCCCTGGATCCCCAACCCAGGAAAACATTTTCCCGTCAAAAAATAATTTACCCTTTCACCCCATTTAGTGATCCCAACCCCGAACTTCCTTAAAAAAAGAGGGGATGCTTCAGATTGCCCTTGGACTATACCTTCAGAGAAAAAGGTGAGAAGAATGTCTTTCATTCCTGTGCCTTCTTTTCCCCGGGAGTTGTCTTTTGGCTGAGAGGAATACGAGTGGGCAATAGAGGTTGTTGGCCATTTGCCCCCTCAAGGGAAAGGGACCCTTCTTCGGGGCTGCACAGCAAAAAGTCGTCCCCGACAACCATGAACCTTGAATTTATCAGGTGGCTAAGTCCTGACTCCGCCAGGCTCGCGGGAATCTTTTTTTAAAAACCATTTAATTTTATATTTTTTATAGACCAGGCCCGCGCAAGGGAAAGGTGATGCACTCTCTAGGATTTTTCCGAGACCCCCCACTTCCCCTCCAAACTTTTTTTCCTGACTCTAGATTCGGGGATGATTATAACAAGCCTACTTAAACATCAAGGAAGCATACCATGCGGTTTCCTTTTTGGCACAACCCCCAAGGGACGAAGTTTGTCTTTAGAAAGGTGTTGTGGATTTCGGGGCAACGTCTGTTATTTTGAAAAGTCAATTTTAGTATTGCAACCATTCCGATTCCCAAAATAGTGGGCATAGAGGAATTTTTAAAGAACAGGAATTTTTTCTCGTTTCTTTTTGGGGGGCCCATTGCAGGAAGGATGTTTTAAACTATGTCATTCTGTGAAATCTGTGCAAAATGCAAAACCCGCTCCCACCAACTGCCCGTTGCAAAACCCCCCCCCACCCCGTCCCCCGTGGGGATCCTTTCTATGGACTTTTATTGTGGATTACCCAAACCCCTCAAGGGAAGAACACCTTCTTGGTGGGTTTATCGTTTTTAACAAAACGCCATTTTACCCCTTGTGTGGCTTACCCACTGCAAGACAGACATCAGTTTTGATGATTAAAATGTGTTTCGTTTAAAAGGAGCCCAGATGATTTAAATTTTCGGTCGAGGGGTGCAATTCACTTAAAATTTTTGGGCAAAATTTTGTGCGCTTGGGGACATTAAAGTAACCCCTTTCTTCTGCTTTTCACCCTCGACTAATGGACAGAAGAACAAACCCAATCAGACCTGGAGCAGTATTTTCGTCTTTTTTGCCCCTACAGGATTTTGGGTGGTTACTTCCACGGGCTGGTTCTTTTAAAACAATTTCCAAGTGCCCCCACTAAGCAGTCCCTTTTTTCCCCAAATTTAGGTTATCATCCTAATTTTTCCCTCGATTTCCATAAAAAACCCCTTTTGCCAGCAGGGCTGAAAAATCACGTTTTTTACAAACAATATGGATCTTCAAAAGGGAAAATCGGAAATTTGGGCTCAGAAAGGTACAAGAAAGCCGCAGAAAAATTTCGTAAACCCACCAGTTTTTCAGGTAGGAAACCTGGTTTGGTGTAAACCGAAATCTTAAGAAAGAATTCCATCACTAAGTTGGGAAAAAATACATTGGCCTTTAAAAAAATCAAAAAAAATTTAAAGTGCTGTCGCTTGTGTCTTAACTCCCAAACTAGGGAAACCCCACCCTTTTCTTTATGCCCCACAAAAGGGGCTGCGACACCCAATACGTTTCCCGGACCTTCTCCTTGCCCTCCCAGTGCTGTCGATGGCGAAGAATTTGTGGTGGAAAGGATTCTAGATTCCAGGTTGTATAGAAACAGTTACAATATCTGATTTAAAAAGGGAGGGCTACCCGTGGGGGACAAAATCATGGGAACCATTTAAAAACGTTAAAGCTCCCGCTTGCTCCGCGTTTCATAGGGACCCCCCACAAGCCCCGGTCAGGTCATCCGGAGGTTGTCCCTAGGGGGGAGTAATTAGGTTCTTGTACATGTTCCTGAAACTCATTTTTTCCCTCACCATTTTCTTTCGCTTGCTGCAGTTCTTGGCCTCAGTAAATGGATTTTCCCGCTTGCATGTTCCCGCCCGTTTCCTCCTCTTGCTTTTTAAGCCCAGCTGAGCAATCTTTCTTCGAAAACAAGCCTGCAGTGAAACCTGGACCGATCCCGGAAGCCTTGGGCTTTGTACTCCAGTTATTTCCTATTGTGGAACTTTTGGGAAAACTCGTGGGCTTTGGAACCTTGCTTTTGAGAATCCCGTTTGAGGACTTACGGGAAAAGAGAAGGATCCTGAACCTGTTGGGAGAGTGATTGCGAGCTTAAGTTACTCTGGCCTGCTGGGCCCTGCTTTTGTATCTGCAAACTGTGTGACTATTTTGCCACTTGTAAAAAATAATACAAGACCTTTTATATCAAACCGTGCTCCGTGTTTCTCGCACCCAAACCAAGACATATTAACGTACTCCTTACATTACATGAGTTCTGGAGGGCCATACCCCTTAAAACCCCGCCCATAACCCTCAGTAAGGCTGCCATCTTCTGGCTCAGATGATCGTCTATCTACTCGCTGTCAGGAGATTCAAGTTCTACCTCTCGAGGTAGGTACCGGGACCCACCCGCATGCGCCCCCTACCCCACTTTCTTCGTTCCTTAGGAAGAATGCACCATGCCTCTTATTGGTATCCAGTCCCGACAAAACACGGGACTGCTTACTTTACCACACCCGACCTCTTTCCCCTAATCTGCATGGTCGGCCATTTCTCCCAAACTTTTTTCCACCAGAACATGAGGGACCCGGTTACCTTTTCCCGCAGACTGTGAGCATTTCAAAAGCTTTTAGTTGTCTAACGGCCTTTTTTCGGCTTCAAAAAAAAAAAAAAGGGGGGGGGGGGGGGGGGGGGGGGAAAAACGCTTTGTGGAAAAAATGAGGGATGATTGGATTGCCACCCCTTTCACTTTAACTTCGGGCGGGGCAAGACCACCGCTGTTTAGCTCCCGAGGGGAGTACACCTTACAGGGTCCCCGGCCTTCCTAAAAAGCTTCATGCACAGAATCACGGGTTTTTCCCCTTTCTCAAGTCCCCGGGTACATTAGAGGCACTTTTTACGCCGTTTCGGTCTCACCAGTGGTTTTCCCGACATCCCAGTCAGGGTTTAGGGGCAATGACTTTTACTTCTTCCCCTTTACGCTTTTTTAGTGACTCACAGCTTCAAATTCGTGAATTTCCCCGACCATTCCATTTCACATTTATCTTCCCCTTACCAACTCTTAGTCTCCTAGGTCTATTTCTCCTGGCCCAAAGGGAGCGGTGCAAGTGTTTTGCCCTTTTTTTTTTTCCCAAGGGGGGCCTTGTTCACCAGTGACATGTTTCGGCGACTTTTCGCCCCCGGGGAAATTCTTCCCCCTGTTCCGCCATTCGCCCTTTAGTGCCCGTCTTGAAGTTCTCTTTGGTCCCCTGGGCTTTTAACC
>JARQOD010012841.1:0-18044 GCA_033576555.1 Oophaga sylvatica | reverse complement strand
ACACCCATCACCACATATACACAGAAGCCCTATAATCCAATGTGTCTCCTATTATGTTATTATAGAACCCCCACACCCATCACCACATATATACAGAAGCCCCTATAATCCAATGTGTCCCCTATATTGTTATTATAGGACCCCCACACCCATCACCACATATACACAGAAGCCCCAGAATCCAATGTGTCTCCTATATTGTTATTATAGGATCCCTACACCCATCACCACATATACACAGAAGCCCCTATAATCCAATGTGTCTCCTATATCGTTATTATAGGACCCCCACACCCATCATCACATATACACAGAAGCCCCTATAATCCAATGTGTCTCCTATATTGTTATTATAGGATCCTCACACCCATCACCCATATACACAGAGACCCCTATAATCCAATATGTCTCCTACATTGTTATTATAGGACCCCCACACCCATCACCACATATACTCAGAAGCCCCTATAGTCCAATGTGTCTACTATATTGTTATTATAGGACCCCCACACCCATCACCACATATACACAGAAGCCCCTATAATCCAATGTGTCTCCTATACTGTTATTATAGAACCCCCACACCCATCACCACATATATACAGAAGCCCCTATAATCCAATGTGTCCCTACATTGTTATTATAGGATCCCTACACCTATCACCACATATACACAGAAGCCCCTATAATACAATGTGTCTCCTATATTGTTATTATAGGATCCCCCACACCATCACCACATATACACAGAAGCCCCTATAATCCAATGTGTCTCCTATACTGTTATTATAGAACCCCCACACCCATCACCACATATAACAGAAGCCCCTATAATCCAATGTGTCCCCTATATTGTTATTATAGGACCCCCACACCCATCACCACATATACACAGAAGCCCCAAATCCAATGTGTCTCCTATATTGTTATTATAGGATCCCTACACCCATCACCACATATACACAGAAGCCCCTATAATCCAATGTGTCTCCTATATTGTTATTATATGACCCCCACACTCATCACCTCATATACACAGAAGCCCCTACAATCCAATGTGTCTCCTATATTGTTATTATAGGACCCCCACACCCATCACCCCATATACACAGAAGCCCCTATAATCCAATGTGTCTCCTATATTGTTATTATAGGACCCCCACACCCATCACCACATATACACAGAAGCCCCTATAATCTAATGTGTCTCCTATATTGTTATTATAGGACCCCCACACCCATCACCACATATACACAGAAGCCCCTATAATCCAATGTTTCTCCTATATTGTTATTATAGGACCCCCACACCCATCACCACATATACACAGAATCCCCTATAATCCAATGTGTCTCCTATATTGTTATTATAGGACCCCCACACCCATCACCACATATACATAAGCCCCTATAATCCAATGTTCTCCTATACTGTTATTATAGGACCCTGTTATGATTTGGTAGCTGAGGAGAGCAGGCAAAAAAGGAAATACACCAGAGCAGTTGGAAACTATGAGATTGCAGTACCCTGACTAACCACCACAACTAGAGGCAGCCGTGGAGCGTTCCTACGTTTGTCCTAGACGCCTCGTCACAGCCTGAGAAACTAACTACACCTAAAGATAGAAAGAGGAAAGCTATCTGCCCCGGAGCAGATCCCCAAAGAACATAGAAAGCCCCCAAACATGTAATGGCGGTTAGACAAGAAGAAATACTGACACAGACAGAAAATAGTATGAGCAAACGTTGGGGCCCAAACTTACTAAATAGAAAAGGATAGGAAGGGCACTTACTGCAATCCCAAAAAACCCTGAAAAGCACCAACTCTACTAATTTCAAAAACACCTGAGATCACACGACCTCTACCACCTAAATTAGTTCTCTGGTGTAACCAAAATCAAAACAGCAGCCACTGAAAAAACTGGAAAAAGCAAATGTACAAACATCAGTGGCTGAACTGAACTGAGAGGGCAAAAGCCCCCAGAGGGGACCCTGAAGGCCCCCACAGAAGTGCAGGACAAAATGCAAAAATCAAGCACAAAAACAAAAAGAAGAAAATTTCTTATCTGTTAGCAGGAGATTCAGACACGACACAGCAGGCTACCAAGGAAACAGGAATCAAGGATTGAGACCAGAACAATTGATCACCGGCAACCCTGATGGGAAGGCGACTCCCTTATATAAGACCAGTCAGTAACACCTGATTCCCAATCCTCACAATCTTCACTGGACAGTCCAGTACCGTTTGTGACCACCAGAGGGAGCTTCTGCTCAGAACTCATTTCCAGCCTATTTACAACAGTACCCCCCCCTTGAGGAGGGGTCACCGAACCCTCATTAGAGCAACCAGGTCGGTCAGGATGAGTTCTATGATACGCACGGATGAGTCTCCTAGCATGGATGTCCGAAGCAAACACCCAAGAATTGTCTTCCTGACTATAACCTCTCCATTTAACCAAATACTGGAGTTTCCGTCTAGAAAAACGAGAATTCAATATTTTCTCAACCACATACTCCAGATTGCCCTCAACCAAAACAGGGTCAGGAGGCACAGTAGTAGGAACCACTGGCTCAACAAACCTCTTCAACAAGGACTTGTGGAACACGTTATGGATCTTAAATGTCCCTGGAAGAAGCAAACGAAAAGAAACAGGATTAAGAATCTCCATGATCTTATAAGGTCCAATGAACCTAGGCTTAAATTTAGGAGATGCCACTCTCATAGGAATATTTTTTGAGGACAACCAGACCAAGTCCCCCACTTTAAACCGAGGACCATCAGTCCTATGCCGATTAGCAAACCGCTGGGCCCTCTCCTGAGAGAGGGACAACCTCTCCACTACCTGGTCCCAAATCTGTTGCATACGCTCCACAACAGAGTCAACACCTGGACAGACAGAAGCCTCCGTCTGTCCTGAAGAAAATCGAGGGTGAAACCCAGAATTACAGAAAAATGGAGACATCAAAGTGGCAGAGCTAGCCCTATTATTAAGAGCAAACTCAGCCAAAGGCAAAAAAGAGACCCAGTCATCCTGATCAGCAGACACAAAGCATCTCACATAAGTCTCCAATGTCTGGTTTGTTCTTTCAGTTTGACCATTGGTCTGAGGATGAAACGCCGAGGAGAAAGACAATTGAACACAAAGTTTAGAACAAAAGGTCCTCCAAAATCTGGAAACAAACTGGACTCCTCTGTCAGACACAATGTTCTCAGGAATGCCATGTAAACGAACCACGTGCTGAAGGAACAAAGGCACCAATTCAGAGGAGGAAGGCAACTTAGGTAATGGCATAAGATGTATCATCTTGGAAAACCTATCGCAAATCACCCAGATGACGGTCATTCTCTGAGAAACAGGGAGGTCGGAAATGAAATCCATAGAGATATGGGTCCATGGTCTCTTGGGCACAGGTAATGGCATCAACAAGCCACTAGAACGAGAGCAAGGCTTGGAGCGAGAGCAAGTCCCGCAGGACTGCACAAACTCCCTGACATCACGAGACAAGGTAGGCCACCAAAAGGACCGACTAACCAAGTCTCTGGTACCAATAATTCCGGGATGACCGGCCAACGTGGAACAATGAATCTCAGACATTACACTCTTTTTCCACTGGTCCGGGACAAACAATTTCCCAACAGGGCACGCTCGGGCTTATCCTCCTGACACCCCTCCAGAGCCAGTCTCAAATTGGGCGAGATGGCGGAAAGAACTACACCCTCTTTCAAAATAACAGAAGGATCAGATAACTCAGGAGAGTCCGCCAGGAAACTCCTCGAGAGGGCATCCGCCTTAACATTCTTAGTGCCAGGAAGAAATGAAACCACAAAATTAAAACGTGTGAAAAACAAGGCCCACCTGGCCTGTCTAGGATTAAGTCGCTTGGCAGATTCCAGATAAACTAGATTCTTATGGTCCGTAAGGACCACCACCTGATGTTTGGCTCCCTCCAGCCAATGTCTCCACTCTTCAAAAGCCCACTTCATGGCCAACAACTCCCGATTACCCACGTCATAATTACGTTCAGTAGGAGAAAATTTTCGAGAGAAAAAGGCACAAGGGTTACTTTTAGAGGTCTCTGGATCTCTTTGGGACAAAACGGCACCTGCCCCAATTTCAGAGGCATCAACCTCCACCTGAAATGGTAGAGAAACATCAGGCTGCCGTAGAACAGGAGCAGAAGTGAATCTCTGCTTAAGTTCCTGAAATGCAGAGACTGCCTCAGAAGGCCAATTCACCACATCAGAACCCTTTTTGGTCAAATCAGTTAATGGTTTAACAATAACCGAGAAATTACCAATAAATTTACGATAAAAATTGGCAAAACCCAAGAATCTTTGAAGAGCCTTTAATGAAGTAGGTTGGACCCAATCACAGATGGCCTGAACTTTGACCGGGTCCATTTCAATAACAGATGGGGACAAAATGAATCCCAGAAATGAGATCCTCTGAATGCCAAAAAGACACTTTGATCCCTTCACATACAGAGCATTCTCTCTCAAAATCTGGAACACAGTCCGAACATGTTTTACATGAGAGTCCCAGTCATTGGAAAAAATCAAGATATCATCCAAATAAACAATCAGAAATTTATCCACAAAATCCCTGAAAATGTCATTCATGAAGGACTGGAAGACAGAAGGAGCATTAGTGAGCCCAAAGGGCATCACAAGGTACTCAAAATGCCCTTCAGGGGTATTAAATGCCGTCTTCCATTCATCCCCGTGCTTAATGCGAATAAGGTTATATGCCCCCCTGAGGTCAAGCTTGGTAAACCAAGTAGCGTTTTTCACCCTGGAAAACAGGTCAGAGATCAAGGGTAACGGATATTGATATTTCACAGTAATATTGTTCAAGAGACGATAATCAATACACGGCCTTAATGAACCATCCTTTTTGGCCACAAAGAAAAAACCGGCACCTAAGGGTGAAGAGGATGGTCTGATATGACCCTTCTCCAATGACTCCTTGATATAAGACCGCATAGCATCATGTTCAGGTACAGACAAGTTAAAAAGGCGATCTTTAGGGAATTTACTACCAGGCACTAATTCAATAGCGCAGTCATAGCTCCTATGGGGAGGCAAGGATGCAGATTTACTTTCGCTAAACACATCAGAAAAATCAATCAAAAAGTCAGGAACATCCTGAGCCAGGGGGAGGCAGAAAAAACAGGAGTGTTGGTATTAACACATTGGCAGCCCCAACTGGTAACAGACACAGATTTCCAATCCAAAACAGGATTATGAGACTGTAACCAAGGGAAACCCAGTACGATAATGTCATGCAGATTATACAGAACCAAAAATTTGCAACTCTCCTGATGATCAGGTTCTACCCTCATTATCACCTGAGTAGAGAACTGAGGTTTATTCTCAGCCAAAGGGGTAGAATCGATCCCCAGTAGGGGAATAGACTTCCGTAGGAGACTTCCAAGGGAAACCCACAACGTTTAGCAAAATCAAAATCCATCAGGTTAATAGCTGCTCCAGAATCAACAAAAGCCCGAGCAGAAAATGAGGACAGAGAGCATATCAGGGTAACAGTTAATAAAAACTTAGTCTGAACACTACCCAAGACAACTGAGCGTGCAAAACGTCTTCCCCGCTTAGGGCAGACTGAAATAGCATGAGAGGCATCACCACAGTAGAAACATAACCCATTGCGCTTTCGAAAATCATGACGCTGTGCCCCAGAAACCACTCTATCACACTGCATGGATTCAGAAGCAGGTTCACAAGGCAACATTATTCCACGCATACCTTTCCGCTCACTCAAACGTCTGTCAATTTGAATCGCTAATGACATAGAATCATTGAGACCAGAGGGAACAGGGAATCCCACCATAACATCCTTTACATTATCTGACTGTGCCTTCCGAAAAAGAGCTGCCAAAGCGTCGTCATTCCATTTGGTCAGGACTGCCCACCTACGGAATCTCTGACAGTATAACTCAGCGTCCTCAAGCCCCTGACTTAATGCCAACAAAGTTTTTTCAGCTTGATCAGTGACATTAGGCTCATCGTACAATAACCCCAAAGCCTGAAAAAACGCATCAACATCACTCAAAACAGGATCCCCAGGTGTCAGGGAAAAAGCCCAATCCTGAGGGTCGCCGCGCAGAAGAGAGATGACAATTTGAACCTGCTGCGCTGCGTTCCCTGAGGACTTAGATTTTAAGGCAAAAAACAATTTACAGTTATTTTTGAAATTCAGAAACTTAGCTCGATCCCCTAAAAACAAATCTGGCATGGGAATCCTAGGTTCCACAACAGGCAACCTAGCAAGATAGGTAGCAATACTCCGAACTTCAGTGGCAAGCTGATCCACACGGCCAGACAACTGTGCAAACTCCATTGAGAGAAAAAAAAAATCCTCCTCAGCACCCAGAGATACAGAGGGAAAAAAAAAAATGCAACAAACAGAAAAAAAAATCTCTGACAACTCTGACAACTTTTTCTTTCCACAATATTTTTCCCTTCTGTGAGTACCATATAATTTTCAGTTTTGGGCCGGTGATACTGTTATGATTTGGTAGCTGAGGAGAGCAGGCAAAAAAGGAAATACACCAGAGCAGTTGGAAACTATGAGATTGCAGTACCCTGACTAACCACCACAACTAGAGGCAGCCGTGGAGCGTTCCTACGTTGGTCCTAGACGCCTCGTCACAGCCTGAGAAACTAACTACACCTAAAGATAGAAAGAGGAAAGCTATCTGCCCCGGAGCAGATCCCCAAAGAACATAGAAAGCCCCCAAACATGTAATGGCGGTTAGACAAGAAGAAACACTGACACAGAGAGAAAACGTTGGGGCCCAAACTTACTAAATAGAAAAGGATAGGAAGGGCACTTACTGCAATCCCAAAAAACCCTGAAAAGCACCAACTCTACTAATTTCAAAAACACCTGAGATCACACGACCTCTACCACCTAAATTTAGTTCTCTGGTGTAACCAAAATCAAACAGCAGCCACTGAAAAAACTGGAAAAAGCAAATGTACAAACATCAGTGGCTGAACTGAACTGAGAGGGCAAAAGCCCCCAGAGGGGACCCTGAAGGCCCCCACAGAAGTGCAGGACAAAATGCAAAAATCAAGCACAAAAACAAAAAGAAGAAAATTTCTTATCTGTTAGCAGGAGATTCAGAAACGACACAGCAGGCTACCAAGGAAACAGGAATCAAGGATTGAGACCAGAACAATTGATCACCGGCAACCCTGATGGGAAGGCGACTCCCTTATATAAGACCAGTCAGTAACACCTGATTCTCAAGCCTCACAATCTTCACTGGACAGTCGAGTACCGTTTGTAACCACCAGAGGGAGCTTCTGCTCAGAACTCATTTCCAGCCTATTCACAACAGGACCCCCACACCCATCACCACATATACACAGAAGCCCCTATAATCCAATGTGTCTCCTATATTGTTATTATAGGACCCCCACACCCATCACCACATATACACAGAAGCCCCTATAATCCAATGTGTCTCCTATATTGTTATTATAGGACCCCCACACCCATCACCACATATACACAGAACCTCCTATAATCCAATGAGTCTCCTATATTGTTATTATAGGACCCCCACACCCATCACCACATATACACAGAAGCCCCTATAATCCAATGTGTCTCCTATATTGTTATTATAGGAACCCCACCCATCACCACATATACACAGAAGCCCTATAATCCAAAGTGTCTCCTATAGTTATTATACATATACTAATATGGACATAAGTATAGGGACACATAATTTATAACATCAACATATCTAATTTGGACGTGTCCGTGTGTTTTATGAGCTCGGTTGCAACAATTTTATTATATATAATGGATTGCAACCGAACCCGGGGTCCGCGATGCAGTTTATGTCACTGCTGCCGAACACCCTTTGGGTATTAGGGTAACCACTGACAACTAAAGGATTATATTAGATCTCTCCTGTGTTGCTTCACACAAACGAGAGAGATATTTTATTGGAATTATCTCCGTTAACTTCACCGGAGATGTGCTGCAGACTGGCGTAGATGTAGCCCTGTTAATAGCACAGAAGCCACTTGCCAGATATTAGATCTGCACCATGTGCTGCAGATGGCGTAGATGTAGCCCTGTTAATAGCACAGAAGCCACTTGCCAGATATTAGATCTCACCATGTGCTGCTGACTGGCGTAGATGTAGCCTTTAATAGGAACCACTCCGTTTAACTCACCATTGCTGCAGATGGCGTAGATGTACCCTGTTAATAGCACAGAACCACTTGCCAGATATTAATCTCACCATGTGCTGCAGATGGGTAGATGTAGCCCTGTAATAGCCAAACCACTTGCCAGATATTAGATCTGCACCATGTCTGCAGATGCGTATGTACCCTGTAAACAAGAAGCCATTGCCAGATATTAATCTCACCATGTGCTGCAGATGGCGTAGATGTAGCCTTTAATAGCAAGAACCACTTGCCAGATATTAGTCTCACCATGTGCTGCAGATGGCGTAGATTAGCCCTGTTAATAGCCAGAAGCCACTTCCAGATATTAGATCTCACCATGTGCTGCAGACTGGCGTAGGTAGCCCTGTTAAAGCAGAAGCCACTTGCCAGATATAGATCTGCACCATGTGCTGCAGCTGGCGTAGATGTAGCCCTGTTAATAGCAAGAACCACTTGCCAGATATTAGATCTGCACCATGTGCTGCAGACTGGCAGATGTAGCCCGTTAAAGCACAGAAGCCACTTGCCAGATATAGATCTACACCATGTGCTGCAGACTGGCTAGATGTAGCCCTGTTATACCAGAAGCCACTTGCCAGATATTAGATCTGCACAGTGCTGCGACTGCGTAGAGTAGCCTGTTAATAGCACAGAAGCCACTTGCCAGTATTAGATCTCACAGTGCTGCAGACTGGCTAGATGTAGCCCTGTTAATAGCACAAAGCCCTTGCCAGATATTAGATCCACCATGTGCTGCAGACTGGCTAGATGTACCCTGTTAATAGCCAGAAGCCACTTGCCAGATATTAGATCTGCACCATGTGCTGCAGACTGCGTAGAGTACCTTTAAAGCACAGAAGCCACTTGCCAGTATTAATCTCACCATGTGCTGCAGACTGGCGTAGATGTAGCCCTGTTAATAGCCAGAAGCACTTCCAGATATTAGATCTACACCATGTGCTGCAGACTGGCGTAGATGTAGCCCTGTTAATAGCACAGAAGCCACTTGCCAGATATTAGATCTGCCCATGTGCTGCAACTGGCGTAGATGTAGCCTGTTAAAGCACAGAAGCCACTTGCCAGATATTAGATCTCACCATGTGCTGCAGATGCGTATGTAGCCTGTTAATAGCAGAAGCCACTTCCAGATATTAGATCTACACCATGTGCTGCAGTGGCGTAGATGTAGCCCTGTTAATAGCACAGAAGCCACTTGCCAGATATTAGATCTACACCATGTGCTGCAGACTGGCGTAATGTAGCCCTGTTATACACAGAAGCACTTGCCAGATATTAGATCTCACCTGTGCTGCAGACTGCGAGATGTAGCCTTAATAGCAAGAAGCACTGCCAGATATTAGATCTCACCATGTGCTGCAGATGGCGTAGATGTAGCCTGTTAATAGCACAGAAGCCACTTGCCAGATATTAGATCTACACCATGTGCTGCAGATGCGTAATGTAGCCTGTAATAGCACAGAAGCCACTTGCCAGATATTAGATCTGCACCATGTGCTGCGACTGGCGTAGAGTAGCCTGTTAATAGAGAAGCCACTGCCAGATATAGATCTCACCATGTGCTGCAGACTGGCGTAGATGTAGCCTGTTAATAGCACAGAAGCCACTTGCCAGATATTAGATCTCACCATGTGCTGCGACTGGCGTAGATGTAGCCTGTTAATAGCAAGAAGCCACTTCCAGATATTAATCTGCACCATGTGCTGCAGACTGGCGTAGATGTAGCCTGTAAAGACAGAAGCCACTGCCAGATATTAGATCTCACCATGTGCTGCAGACTGGCGTAGATGTAGCCTGTTAATAGCACAGAAGCCACTTGCCAGATATTAGATCTGCACCATGTGCTGCAGACTGGCGTAGATGTAGCCCTGTTAATAGCACAGAAGCCACTTGCCAGATATTAGATCTGCACCATGTGCTGCAGATTGGCGTAGATGTAGCCTTGTTAATAGCACAGAAGCCACTTTCCAGATATTAGATCTACACCATGTGCTGCAGACTGGCGTAGATGTAGCCCTGTTAACAGCACAGAAGCCACTTGCCAGATATTAGATCTGCACCATGTGCTGCAGACTGGCGTAGATGTAGCCCTGTTAATAGCACAGAAGCCACTTGCCAGTTATTAGATCTGCACCATGTGCTGCAGACTGGCATAGATGTAGCCCTGTTAACAGCACAGAAGCCACTTGCCAGATATTAGATCTGCACCATGTGCTGCAGACTGGCGTAGATGTAGCCCTGTTAACAGCACAGAAGCCACTTGCCAGATATTAGATCTGCACCATGTGCTGCAGACTGGCGTAGATGTAGCCCTGTTAATAGCACAGAAGCCACTTGCCAGATATTAGATCTGCACCATGTGCTGCAGACTGGCGTAGATGTAGCTCTGTTAATAGCACAGAAGCCACTTGTCAGATATTAGATCTACCATGTGCTGCAGACTGGCGTAGATGTAGCCCTGTTAATAGCACAGAAGCCACTTGCCAGATATTAGATCTGCACCATGTGCTGCAGACTGGCGTAGATGTAGCTCTGTTAATAGCACAGAAGCCACTTGTCAGATATTAGATCTACACCATGTGCTGCAGACTGGCGTAGATGTAGCCCTGTTAATAGCACAGAAGCCACTTGCCAGATATTAGATCTGCACCATGTGCTGCAGACTGGCGTAGATGTAGCTCTGGTAATAGCAGAGAAGCCACTTGCCAGATATTAGATCTACACCATGTGCTGCAGACTGGCGTAGATGTAGCCCTGTTAATAGCACAGAAGCCACTTGCCAGATATTAGATCTGCACCATGTGCTGCAGACTGGCGTAGATGTAGCTCTGGTAATAGCAGAGAAGCCACTTGCCAGATATTAGATCTACACCATGTGCTGCAGACTGGCGTAGATGTAGCTCTGTTAATGCAGAGAAGCCACTTGCCAGATATTAGGTCTACACCATGTGCTGCAGATTGGCGTAGATGTAGCCTTGTTAATAGCACAGAAGCCACTTTCCAGATATTAGATCTACACCATGTGCTGCAGACTGGCGTAGATGTAGCCCTGTTAACAGCACAGAAGCCACTTGCCAGATATTAGATCTGCACCATGTGCTGCAGACTGGCGTAGATGTAGCCCTGTTAATAGCACAGAAGCCACTTGCCAGATATTAGATCTGCACCATGTGCTGCAGACTGGCATAGATGTAGCCCTGTTAACAGCACAGAAGCCACTGCCAGATATTAGATCTGCACCATGTGCTGCAGACTGGCGTAGATGTAGCCCTGTTAACAGCACAGAAGCCACTTGCCAGATATTAGATCTGCACCATGTGCTGCAGACTGGCGTAGATGTAGCCCTGTTAATAGCACAGAAGCCACTTGCCAGATATTAGATCTGCACCATGTGCTGCAGACTGGCGTAGATGTAGCCCTGTTAACAGCACAAAGCCACTTGCCAGATATTAGATCTGCACCATGTGCTGCAGACTGGCATAGATGTAGCTCTGTTAATAGCACAGAAGCCACTTGCCAGATATTAGATCTGCACCATGTGCTGCAGACTGGCGTAGATGTAGCTCTGTTAATAGCACAGAAGCCACTTGCCAGATATTAGATCTACACCATGTGCTGCAGACTGGCGTAGATGTAGCCCTGTTAATAGCACAGAAGCCACTTTCCAGATATTAGATCTGCACCATGTGCTGCAGACTGGCGTAGATGTAGCTCTGGTAATAGCAGAGAAGCCACTTGCCAGATATTAGATCTACACCATGTGCTGCAGACTGGCGTAGATGTAGCCCTGTTAATAGCACAGAAGCCACTTGCCAGATATTAGATCTGCACCATGTGCTGCAGACTGGCGTAGATGTAGCCCTGTTAATAGCACAGAAGCCACTTGCCAGATATTAGATCTACACCATGTGCTGCAGACTGGCGTAGATGTAGCCCTGTTAACAGCACAGAAGCCACTTGCCAGATATTAGATCTGCACCATGTGCTGCAGACTGGCATAGATGTAGCCCTGTTAACAGCACAGAAGCCACTTGCCAGATATTAGATCTGCACCATGTGCTGCAGACTGGCGTAGATGTAGCTCTGTTAATAGCACAGAAGCCACTTGCCAGATATTAGATCTACACCATGTGCTGCAGACTGGCGTAGATGTAGCCCTGTTAACAGCACAGAAGCCACTTGTCAGATATTAGATCTGCACCATGTGCTGCAGACTGGCGTAGATGTAGCTCTGGTAATAGCAGAGAAGCCACTTGCCAGATATTAGATCTACACCATGTGCTGCAGACTGGCGTAGATGTAGCCCTGTTAATAGCACAGAAGCACTTGCCAGATATTAGATCTGCACCATGTGCTGCAGACTGGCGTAGATGTAGCCCTGTTAATAGCACAGAAGCCACTTGCCAGATATTAAATCTACACCATGTGCTGCAGATTGGCGTAGATGTAGCCTTGTTAATAGCACAGAAGCCACTTTCCAGATATTAGATCTACACCATGTGCTGCAGACTGGCGTAGATGTAGCCCTGTTAACAGCACAGAAGCCACTTGCCAGATATTAGATCTGCACCATGTGCTGCAGACTGGCGTAGATGTAGCCCTGTTAATAGCACAGAAGCCACTTGCCAGATATTAGATCTACACCATGTGCTGCAGACTGGCGTAGATGTAGCCCTGAAGATGACGCGCACATAGTACCAGGGCTATGGGATACTCGGCACCGAGCCCATGGAAGTCTATGGGGGATGTCACTGGCAGCAGAGCTCGGTCTGTGGCCCTGGGCGGTCATGCAATGGGGGATATTTACAGGGGATTATAAAGATTAGTTCGTGACGCCACCTGTGGTTTCTGATCAGATAGACCAGCGCTGCAGGGTTAATCTTCTGAGGGGATGTTATTAGGCAGCTAGATGTTAAGTCCCCACAGGTGGGACTGTTCCCTCAAAGTCAATGGTGTTGCATTTGCAGATAAGAAGTCAGTCACACACAATTCAGTCTCTTTCCATACCTTTACTGGTAGATGTTGCAGGCATGTCCCGGGAAGCTGCTCAGGTTGGAGAATGCACATTCAGGGAATTGCTGAGCAGGTTTAAGGCCTCCTTTCTCTTTGTAATGTATGTGAGTCCTAACTTGCATGAAGTCAAGTTTAACTCTTAATGCAACAGCTACGCCCGGTCGACATTGTGGTAGAGCCTTTTCTGTCTCTGATAATCAGATGTTGGCAAGAACGAAGTCCTCCTATTGCAGCGTCCTGCTCAAAGTCCTTGTTCTCCCTGACTCCAGTTACGTATCAACACTTAGGGCTACCTTCTGCGACTTGAAGTCCAGCAAGGCCTCCGGATTTTCTATCACTAGCCGTGAAGTACTAGCAATGCTTCGGACCCGGTGTCCGGTCAATTTAGTGAAGGTGATCTGTCACCTAAGTCACTTGTCCTTCTTTCACCACTCGCCTGTCGCCCTGCTCTCACCCTTAACATAAGCACGGGTAGCAGAGTAGGTGTAGTAGTCAGCTTTCCTTCCAATGCTCGCTGATCTACTCTCAGTTGACTCGATGCTATAACTGCTGTAATCCCTTTCCTTCTTTCCTTTCTAAACTCTGTCCAGAGCAGCTCACAGGACGTTCCGTCAGACTGTATACACGCTGTAGCTCCGAGAGTCACTTTCCACGTTCTAGAGAACACAAGCAGCTTGTTCTGAGATAGCAGTTTTGGCTGTAGCTCTGACCAGACTAGAGTAATTCCTTCTACTCGTACTAGCCTACACTTCAGTTCAAGATGAGCTAATCAAGCTCTGTCAGGATTCAGTCTTCTCTCCTCTCCCTCCAAGACCAGACACTTGAACTGCATCTGACTCCTTCTGTCTAGCTCAGACTGAGCTCTGACAGGAATCCTCTCACTCTAATGTCCTGAGGAAACTGCACTCAACTGCTACATCACACTAACTTAAATAGTCTAAGATTCCCTCTAGTGGTAATGTTGGGAAATGTGTGATGTGAATGAATATCAGGTTTTCACAATTACCTTATCTGTGCACTCTCCAGGAAACATGTGTACCAAGCGCAGCTGGGCCACACATCCCCCCCTGGTTAAACTCAGCACTCCCGGGCTGAAATAGAAAAGAAAAACATTTTTGTTTTGCATATAACATAAACATTTTAAAACTCATCCCTTGCGGGAGGTAAGGACTCTTTAACGTTACATTTTGTACAATGGCATTAGAAAAATATCAAAATTACTTTTCACATAAATACAATATAAGACAAGATTCTTGTGGAGGACCCGCACCAAAAACCTCCCACGTGGGTCCTGGGTGGGCTGCAGGACTTCTGAGCTGCAGACCTCACTCTAGGCCACACCATACGGGTTTTTCTTCAGAGGTAGTAAGGCTTTATGTAAAACCAAGATGGGGCACCGAAGTGCGAACTATTTACAATGAAAGTTTTTGGGCTGGCACAGTCCACAGCCACGCAGTCCTTGAACTTTTCAAGTAAAATCACATTAACTCCTTTTAACTCTCATTACAATGGTTTATATGGGTATTCTATGCATACTATGCAAACATCATCACATTTGGCAAATAACATTATTAAACATTTATCACGATATTAATAAAGTGCAAATTTTCTTCAACTTCTTCAACTTTTTACAAGTACAGTAAACCCTGTCTGGGTCCTACTGGTCTTCTTCTTTACAGATTTCAACAACGTCTTCCACTCCTGGGGCTGGAACGACGCGATGCTTTTTTGATCGCATAACAAACAAGTCATGGCCTGCAATTTGAGTTTGCGTTGACACAGTTCTTGTCGCATTTGAGCGATCTTCTTGGGTCCCCACGGGTGCCTCAAGCAGGTACAAATCTTCCATTGAAGATGCAGACTTGCGCTGTGATTTAACTGAGGACGCACCATACGGTTGCGTTGCAGAATAGGACGCCCAATCCTGATGCACTGCAGAGTAGGATGCAGTTGTGCGCAGTGGCGCAGTTGAGGTCGCATCAGGCTTTTGGAATGTGGAGCAGAACTCAGGATTTGATGCAGAGTAGGGCGCAGTAGATGGGGCAGGGCACAATGCTGGTGCACGGCCTGACGCTGATGTGGCTGGGTCCCGGACATTGCGGCACGATTCACATCACCGGCGTCTGGGACGGGGTCGCTGACACGGGAAACATTCAAGGCATACCATCCTTTTAGACCCCAGTGACGCGTATAGCTGACGATGTCCCCGTTCATGAGATCCCTTCCCGGGTGTCCAATGGGCAGATGAGACTCCACATCTCTGCGGCTGACAAATACCCCTTGATACAGGCCTGGTTCATGGATGAAGCCCCAGCCTTTGCGGAGTTTAAAATCGCTAACGCACCCCTGACGCCGCGGTTCCCAGAGCGTACCTTTATCCCTCCGGACATTCTCCTTGTCGGCGAGGAACTCCTCATGGTACCGCTGACGGAACTGCTGCACCTCTCTCTCCTCCTGCTGTCGTCGCTGCTCCTGCTCACGGCGTCGCATTTCGTTCTCCACCTGGGCGGCGTATTCCACGTCGTCCAGGTACTCCATTTCCTCCCAGTCAACCTCCAACATGGACGGCTGGGTCTCCTCCGGCGTCCCTACCGGGGAACTGCATTCTGCTGCGGCCACCTGGCCTGGCTGGCACTCCGGTCTGGGCAGGGCCTCCTCAGCCTCCGTCCCTCCGACCGGATCATCGGTGGAGTCGGGATCAGCTCTTTCGGGGCCGGCCTCCGGTTTCTCTTCAGCCGCTGACTGTGGTGGCACAGGGAGCACAGATGATGGCTTCGTTCCTGGGGGAGAGAGCATTGCGTCCCACAGCAGCCGCTGTTTCCGGGCACGCCAGCTTCTCTACGTCTCATCCATCTCTTCACGGCGCTGGATCATTTCCTTGAGCACCGCATTCACCTCCTCCAATTCTAGCATAATTTGGTCGGTGTCCCTAACTGGGGACGGCTCCGGCACAGGCAGTAGCTTTTCTGGGGAACGGGGCCTACGCGCCGCCGCTCCTCCACACAGCGTCTCCTGTCCTTCCGCCATCTCTCTCCAGGCCAGACTGTCTTTTCCATCTGGAACAATCTGTCTCTTCCGTGGAGGCGGGATTTGCGCTTCCTCTTTTTGGCATAGAAAATGAAGAGGAGGCGGATCTCCTTAGCAGTGGGGCAGGCTCTCACATTATAGTAGCATTTAGAGAGGGCGCCCATCACTTTCGCGCCACAGGGGGGTACACGCCCACGAATGCACGCCCACCTTCTTCACCAGCGCCTCAGGGCGCGAATATGGCGGCAAAATGGCGGAAAATGGCGCCAAAAATCACAAAGATAGCAAACAGTCTTTTTGCACAAAACAGTCCACAAAGGCACACAGGACTCACAAATTGTAAGCTTCGGATCCTGTTCGTGACGCCAAAGATGACGCGCACATAGTACCAGGGCTATGGGATACTCGGCACCGAGCCTATGGAAGTCTATGGGGGATGTCACTGGCAGCAGAGCTCGGTCCGTGGCCCTGGGCAGTCATGCAATGGGGGATATTTACAGGGGATTATAAAGATTAGTTCGTGACGCCACCTGTGGTTTCTGATCAGATAGACCAGCGCTGCAGGGTTAATCTTCTGAGGGGATGTTATTAGGCAGCTAGATGTTAAGTCCCCCACAGGTGGGACTGTTCCCTCAAAGTCAATGGTGTTGCATTTTGCAGATAAGAAGTCAGTCACACACAATTCAGTCTCTTTCCATACCTTTACTGGTAGATGTTGCAGGCATGTCCCGGGAAGCTGCTCAGGTTGGAGAATGCACATTCATGGAATTGCTGAGCAGGTTTAAGGCCTCCTTTCTCTTTGTAATGTATGTGAGTCCTAACTTGCATGAAGTCAAGTTTAACTCTTAATGCAACAGCTACGCCCGGTCGACATTGTGGTAGAGCCTTTTCTGTCTCTGATAATCAGATGTTGGCAAGAACGAAGTCCTCCTATTGCAGCGTCCTGCTCAAAGTCCTTGTTCTCCCTGACTCCAACACGTATCAACACTTAGGGCTACCTTCTGCGACTTGAAGTCCAGCAAGGCCTCCGGATTTTCTATCACTAGCCGTGAAGTACTAGCAATGCTTCGGACCCGGTGTCCGGTCAATTTAGTGAAGGTGATCTGTCACCTAAGTCACTTGTCCTTCTTTCACCACTCGCCTGTCGCCCTGCTCTCACTCTTAACATAAGCACGGGTAGCAGTAGGTGTAGTAGTCAGCTTTCCTTCCAATGCTCGCTGATCTGCTCTCAGTTGACTCGATGCTATAACTGCTGTAATCCCTTTCCTTCTTTCCTTTCTAAACTCTGTCCAGAGCAGCTCACAGGACGTTCCGTCAGACTGTATACACGCTGTAGCTCCGAGAGTCACTTTCCACGTTCTAGAGAACACAAGCAGCTTGTTCTGAGATAGCAGTTTTGGCTGTAGCTCTGACCAGACTAGAGTAATTCCTTCTACTCGTACTAGCCTACACTTCAGTTCAAGATGAGCTAATCAAGCTCTGTCAGGATTCAGTCTTCTCTCCTCTCCCTCCAAGACCAGACACTTGAACTGCATCTGACTCCTTCTGTCTAGCTCAGACTGAGCTCTGACAGGAATCCTCTCACTCTAATGTCCTGAGGAGAACTGCACTCAACTGCTACGTCACACTAACTTAAATAGTGGTAATGTTGGGAAATGTGTGATGTGAATGAATATCAGGTTTTCACAATTACCTTATCTGTGCACTCTCAGGAAACATGTGTACCAAGCGCAGCTGGGCAACACATCAACAGCACAGAAGCCACTTGCCAGAT
>JARQOD010012840.1:0-18051 GCA_033576555.1 Oophaga sylvatica | reverse complement strand
AAAAAATATCAGAGGCAAGTACACTAGAAATGTTTGTTACCTGTATAGGTGAACCGGCAATGGAAATGTGCTGCAGGCATCTCCTCACCCCGACGCGCGTTTAGCTACCAGCTAGTTCCTGGGGCGTGTCCAAGGTGAGGGCGGCCATGTATTTAAATGAGCACCATCCAATCAGGCTTGCTAGGGGAAAGTGGGAAACCGACATTTCTTGTCAGCGCATAGCATCCTCTTCTGGTAACGCTCAGTGACACGCAAGCCTCGAGGCTGCATGTGTCACGCGGTCTTATGATATGTGTACGATGTCAGTAAACTATTCTTAAAAGAACAACACTCTATACAACATATAGATTAGCAACATCAGCATGTAAATATAGAATAGATTTACCTGACACGATATCCGTTGAACTCAGGGTTAATCTTGAGGACTGATACACTGTCACAGGAAAGAGAGGAACGGGGGTCTAACCTGACCCTAAACTGGGTCCTAACTAATCCCTCACCTTGGAGGTACTGATAATGGTTCAGAGGTCCAAGTCTCCAGCCTAACCCTGTCTCCTATCAGTCCCTGAACCCTGTAATCAGTCCTAAGAAGGATACTGATTACCACCAAAGGGATATGGGCTGATCTCTGCTAATACACAGATTAGACATATAAGACAGACTGGAGAAAACACAGACTTGCATACACACTCAAACACAGAAGGAACATAAATGATCTGGGATATTAAACTCTAAGCTAGGTGAGCTTAAAACAACTAAGGAGCTCTTTAACTTAAGTCTATACAGATACAATCCTATCTGTGGTCTGCATGAAGAATTCACTGGCAACTCCCAACACAGACAACCAGAGATTTAAAGGAAACCAATCAACAAATAATTAATTGCAGCCGGAGAAAACTGCACCCAGTCCCAGAACTGAGCACAGACAGAATTAACTCCCTAACTGCCAAACACAAAGAAACAGCAACTCAGCTGTGAGAAGTCAGAATGTGCAACCGCGACGATCTTCGTGGCGATGCACACATGACAGTACCCCCCCTTCTACGAGGGGCCTCCGGACCCTCAGGGCCGGGTTTGCCCGGTGAGTTCTGTGGAAGGTCCGCACCAAACGATCTGCGTTAATGTCAGACGCAGGAACCCACGTCCTCTCCTCTGGACCATATCCCTTCCAATGCACCAAGTACTGAAGGGACCGGCGATTCAGACGTGAGTCAATGATCTTTGACACTTGAAACTCCAAGTTACCATTGACCACCACTGGAGAGGAGGTAGAGGTATGGTATGACTGGTGCCACGTACCCTTAAGTAATGACTTGTGGAACACACATTATGAATTTTAAACGTAGGAGGGAGGTCCAGACGAAATGCCACAGGATTAATTATGGAACTGATCCTGTACGGCCCGATGAATCTGGGCCCAGCTTCCAGGAGGGAACTTTAAGTTTATATTCCTGGTAGACAACCATACCAGATCGTTCACATTAAGATCTGGACCAGAAACTCTCCTCCTATCAGCATACGTTTATAACGGTTCCCCATAGCACTCAGATTATTCAATACACCTCTCCACACTGAAGCAAGTGACGACGAGAAACGCTCCTCCTCAGGAACCCCAGAAGGCCCCCCCATTGAATGTACAAAACTGGGGATGAAAACCATATGCCCCAAAAAACGGGACTTACCAGTGGACTCGCTCCCCTTTGTTAAGAGCGAATCTGCCAAGGCAAGAAGAAGACAGCCTCTGTTCTCTGAGACAAACACCGAAATAATCTCAAGCTTGATCGACGCCTGTCTGACCATTGGTCTGCGATGAAAACCGGAAAAGACAATTGCTTCCCCGAGAAACAAAATGCCTCCAAAACTTGACACAAATTTGAGACCCCCTATCTGACACACATCAGAAGCAACCATGAATTACATTCCCCGATAAACCTGCCCTAATTAACTTGGAGGGCAGGGGCAAATGAAGTGGCCCCCTACTGAACCGTGATGAAGTCCATAGACAAATGAGTCCATGGACGCTCCGGAAGTTTCAAGGTAAGGGTCCCAGACGGACGGGTATGAGGGGTCTTAGAGCGAGCACAAACCCCACAGGACGCGACAAAAGTTAAAACATCTTATTAACGTTAGGCCACCAAAACCGGCGAGAAAGGAGATCTAAAGTAGCCTTACTCCCTGGATGTCCTGCTAAAGCAGAATTATGATGTGCCTCAATAACCTTTTGTCTCAACTGATTTGGGACAAACAGTCTCCCTGGAGGTCCTGCAGGGGCGTCCCCCTGAGCCTCTAACACCTCCTCCTCAAGCTCAGAACATACAGCCGACACTACCACCCCCTCCTGAAGGATAGGAATCGGGTCATCCATTTTCCCGGCCCCTGGGAAACTGCGAGACAAGGCATCCGCCTTAACATTCTTAGATCCAGGGCGATAAGTGACAACAAAATTAAACCTGGTAAAAAACAACGACCATCGAGCTTGTCTGGAATTCAGACGCTTAGCAGATTCCAAATACAGCAGGTTCTTGTGATCAGTAATGACGGTGACCGGGTGGACTGCCCCCTCCAAAAAGTGACGCCATTCTTCAAAAGCCAACTTAATGGCCAAAAGTTCCCTATTGCCGATATCATAATTCCTTTCGGCGGACGACAATTTTTTAGAAAAGAAAGCGCACGGATGCCATTTACCAGGGACGGACCCTGGGACAATATTGCACCCACCCCTACGTCAGACGCGTCCACCTCCACAACGAACGGCTGTGATGCATCTGGTTGGATGAGAACGGGTGCCGAAGCAAAACATTTTTTCAAAGAGGAAAAAGCTTGGCAAGCTTTGTCCGACCATTTAGAAAAATCCGTCCCTTTTCTTGTCATGTCAGTGAGAGGTTTGACAACAGATGAGAAATTACAAATAAATTTCCGGTAGTAGTTAGCAAACCCCAGAAAACGCTGCAGAGCCTTAAGATCCTCTGGCTGATCCCATTCAAGCACTGCTCTCACCTTTTCAGGTCCATACGGAAACCGGAGGCTGACACCAAGAAACCCAAAAACTGAAGTTCCTGTACGCGAATACACACTTTTCCAGTTTGGCGTATAGTTTATTGTCTCGCAAGATCTGCAACACCTGTCTCACATGCTCCTGGTGAGACACAAGATCTGGTGAGTAAATTAAAATGTCATCCAAATATACGACCACAAACAGCCCCACCAGATGACGAAAAATGTCATTAACAAAATGTTGGAATACTGCTGGTGCAGTAGTCAGACCAAAAGGCATGACAAGGTTCTCATAATGTCCCTCCGGCGTGTTAAACGCCGTTTTCCACTCATCCCCCTCTTTTATCCTAATCAGATTATACGCCCCCCTGAGATCCAATTTAGAGAACCATTTGGCGCCAACAATTTGATTGAAGAGATCAGGAATCAGAGGGAGTGGATACGGATCTCGAACAGTAATCCGATTAAGTTCGCGGAAATCCAAGCAAGGGCGTAGGCCTCCATCTTTTTTCTTCACAAAGAAGAACCCCGCGGCCACTGGGGAAGATGAAGGTCTAATATGCCCTTTGGCCAGACTTTCCGAAATATAATCTTTCATAGCCTGCCTCTCAGGACCAGAAAGGTTATATAACCTAGCTTTAGGTAACTTAGCATCAGGAAGTAAATTAATAGAGCAGTCATACACGCGATGAGGAGGCAACTCCTGACACCCCTCCTCAGAGAACACATCCCCAAAGTCCTCCAAAAAAGGAGGCAAAGTACTAGGCACGACCGCACTGATGACTGTGTTCATGCAGTTACTTTTGCAAAACTCCCCCCATTGGCTTATATCTCTGGACTGCCAATTAATCACAGGGTTATGTTTAACCAACCAAGGAAGTCCCAACACAATAGGAGTAGGTAGACCCTCCAACACATAACAAGATAATAGTTCCCTATGTATTGCCCCTACCCGAAGGTCAATGTTATGAACCTCATGAACAAAGCTACCTTGGCCGAGAGGCCTGGCGTCAATGGAGAATATAGGGATCGGTTTGACCAATACACTCAGATGCATACCTTGAGCTTGAGCAAACTGAGCGTCAACCAGATTAGCCCCGGACCCACTATCAAGAAGAACAGAAAATCTCTCCACTCTCGTACCAACCACCACCTCCACTGGTACAAGGAACTGAGAAGAACTAGCGGACGAAATACATACTCCCAGGTTGTCGTCCACCACACAACCTGGGATTAACAGTTTTCCGGCGACTTTTTGCTCAACAAGGCACGGGATGGACATCCCCCAACAAAATGTCCCTCTTTCCCGCAGAAGAAACACCTTCTAGTCCTGCGGCGTACCGCCAATCCCCTCCTACGAAATGATGTCCCTCCCAACTGCATAGGCTCCTCCGAACAGACAAGGGGAACCTCAACATAAGGGACTTTAGTAGTAGGTGGAGTAACAACAGGGGCGGAGTTACCTCGCACCTCTCCCGGAGCCGTCTATCAGTACGGATAGCTAGGGCCATAGCAGCCTCCAGTGATGGAGGAGAATCATACTGAGCCAAAACGTCCTTTAATTTGTCAGAAAGCCCATGACAAAACTGGCTCCTAAGAGCTGGGTCATTCCACTGAGTATCTGTGGCCCATCTACGGAACTCAGAAGCAAATTCCTCCGCCGGACGATCTCCCTGCTGTATCTTACGTAATTTTGTCTCAGCAAGAGAGACCCGATCTGGGTCATCATATACCAAACCCAGGGCAGTAAAAAATCGATCTACTGACTGTAGAGCCGGGATCCCGGAGGAAGGGAGAAGGCCCAGGATTGAGGGTCCCCTTGTAGGAGCGAGATAACAATTCCCACTCTCTGCTCTTCACTCCCTGATGATCGAGGCCGAAGCCGAAAATACAATTTACATGCTTCCCTAAAGGTAAAAAATTTGTCTCGCCCACCAGTGAACCTGTCCGGGAGAGCTACTTTAGGTTCAAATCTGGTTTGCTCCGAGGGAGACAAAACTTTGGACTTAATGTCCGTCAGCTCCATGGATAATCCCTGCAACTGCAGAGCCAGCTGGGCTACTGGATCCATGGCAACTGGGAATAATTTTATGGGCCAGTGAAAATGTCACGCGGTCTTATGATATGTGTACGATGTCAGTAAACTATTCTTAAAAGAACAACACTCTATACAACATATAGATTAGCAACATCAGCATGTAAATATAGAATAGATTTACCTGACACGATATCCGTTGAACTCAGGGTTAATCTTGAGGACTTGATACACTGTCACAGGAAAGAGGAGGACGGGGGTCTAACCTGACCCTAAACTGGGTCCTAACTAATCCCTCACCTTGGAGGTACTGATAATGGTTCAGAGGTCCAAGTCTCCAGCCTAACCCTGTCTCCTATCAGTCCCTGAACCCTGTAATCAGTCCTAAGAAGGATACTGATTACCACCAAAGGGATATGGGCTGATCTCTGCTAAATACACAGATTAGACATATAAGACAGACTGGAGAAAACACAGACTTGCATACACACTCAAACACAGAAGGAACATAAATGATCTGGGATATTAAACTCTAAGCAAGGTGAGCTTAAAACAACTAAGGAGCTCTTTAACTTAAGTCTATACAGATACAATCCTATCTGTGGTCTGCATGAAGAATTTCACTGGCAACTCCCAACACAGACAACCAGAGATTTAAAGGAAACCAATCAACAAATAATTAATTGCAGCCGGGAGAAAACTGCACCCAGTCCCAGAACTGAGCACAGACAGAATTAACTCCCTAACTGCCAAACACAAAGAAACAGCAACTCAGCTGTGAGAAGTCAGAATGTGCAACCGCGACGATCTTCGTGGCGATGCACACATGACAGAAAAAAATGACAGTTCATAGAAATGTTCCATAGACAATACTAAAATTAAAAAATAATAATAATACTGTTTACAAAGTGTCAAGAAGGGGTTTGAAAAAAGGGGGGAGGGTTATAGTGAAAATAGACTATCCCAACTATTTAGAAAATATTAAATGTATGTGTGTATAGCTATAAATGTAGCAAACATATCAAACAAAAAAACTACATAAACCTAAAGTGACAGTGCATTTCAATGTAAATACTAGATGTGTATTTCCTGAAGGAACTACAGATTGTGCTTTGAATTGGTGCCGGTAGTGTTGAGCGAACATGCTCGGACATGCTCCGTTAACCCTTGAGCATCAGGGTGCTCGGACATGCTCGGAACTCTGCAAAACACCTCATGTATTAGGGCAGGAAGCTCGGATGCCTGCCCAGCAAGTTTGGCGCCTGTTTTACAGCCAATAAACTTGCTGGAATGGCATAGCATCATAGTAATGCTGTAGCCATCTTTCTAGCAACCGGGTTATTTATAGCTGGTGTGGTAGTTGGTCCTTACAAACGCCTCACAGCTATATTATTGATTTATATGGGAGCCCATTGATTACAATGGGGCCATTAATTCCTATGGCAATTTATTTTTACGCCATTTTTTTACGCACGTTTTGAGGTGGCAACATTTTTTTTCTACAAAAATGTCCTCAGGGGGTTAACAGTCGGAGGAAAAATATCATTTTTCGATTTTAAAAAATTCCAAGCCCGAGACGTACATTTAAGTTCAAAATCAATGCATTCCAATGGGAAGATTTTTTTTTTCAAACGTAAAGGGTTTTAAAAAAGCAAAAAATCCGATCGACTCCAAAAATACTTAGCACACCTGTCACGGCAGCTAGCTTCAAAAACCTTGTTTGAACGGAGTCTGTACACCGAGCGGTTCGGGCTGTATTAATTGCGCAAATCTGGAGAAGAAGAAGAACACGGAAAAAGAATAATGCGAATAACAATATAGTGCTTTTTCCAAAGCACAATAATAAAATGCATATAGAGAAAAGACTTTAAACAATTAAAAGTAACAGTGCATAATAAAGTGTTAACCAAGATGTAATTGCACCACAAATTCCTGGATAATGGGATCTAAAAAGAAAATACCCACACTATTCAAGATCCCACCCCACAACAGAGGTCTAAAGGGTGTATAAATTGTATAAAAAACCTTTTAGGGGGAAAAACAAAAGACTGATTAATAAAAAAAACATACAGAAACTAGATTTATAAAGAACAAGAAGGTTATCAGAACCATTATATCACTTAAAAGTCCCGAAAATTAATTGTGCTGGAGTCCTCTCTGGTAAAACAAAATGCACTTGTTTCTTCCCTCATGCTGATCTACAATTCCTAGAACCATCACACAAACAAATCGTCCACATCTCTGTCCTCTTCCCATAAGCCCAAACAGGACGAGAGGTATACTGGAATAAAGAAAGTAAATGTTAAAAACAAGGTTGAACAAAAACTCCACAAAAAACTACGGGTACCCCTCCACCCATAACAAGATTCCTGTTATAGGAATGCTGAAAAACCCATATTTTTCAATAAGGCCAAATGGATTAAGGGTACCTAATTGGTAAATCCAGCGGCATTCAAGTTGTGCCAAGGCTCTGTCAATGTCACCTCCTTGAGCGCCCAAATCTAGCTGGTCAATTGCCTTGATACGTAGGCCTAGAAAGTTGCATTTGTTGTTGTGAATGTGTTGGAGACGACTTCGGAGCTGAGGCTCCCTCCGGTGGTTGCTGAGGGTATTGAACCAATTAAGGAATGGGTGTCAGGTGGAGATGACTGGCTTGATATAAGTGAGCTGAACTCCCATGATCTTCGCCCGGTAATCAATTGTTGCTTCCAGGTCTTTGTTGGAATTTCAGCTTGCTTTCCTGCTATCATTCAGATAAGTGACTTTCTGTTTTTTTTTCTGTGGTTGGATTTTCCTTGCTTTTTGCAGTCTTGCCTTGGACTTCAGCCGAGTCCCCTTTGGGGGCTTGCACTGCCCTCTGTTCTCATTTTGTATTTGCACTTGTTCGCTGTTCCATTGATATTTTTATTTGCTGGGTAGCTGTTTGTCACACTAGAGACCTGATATAGGTGGTCGAGATCGTGTGGTCTCAGGTTTTTTGCAATCAGAAGTGCTGGTATTTTTATTAGGGTTTTTCTGGGTTGCAGACAGAATTTCTCTCCTGTATGTTACTTTCTAGACAGATTTGGGCCCAGCATTTGCTCATTCTATTTTCTGTCTGTCTTCTTGTTTTCCTCTTGTCTCACCGCCATTACATGTTTGGGGGCTTCCTATTTCTTTGGAGGCTTTACTCAGGGGCAGTTAGAATTCCTCTTTCTATCTTCAGGTGTAGCTAACTCTCCGGCTGTGACGAGGCGTCTAGGATCAACGTAGGTACGCTCCACGGCTACATCTAGTTGTGCGGTTTGTTTAGGGATCTGCAACCCATTAGGTTCCAGCCTCTCTTGTTATGTTACGGTAGCTGAGGAGTGCAGGTAAAAAAAGAAATACACCAGAGAAGTTGGAATCTATGAGATTGCAGTACCCTGACTAACCACCGCAACTAGAGGCAGCCGTGGAGCGTTCCTACGTTGGTCCTAGACGCCTCGTCACAGCCTGAGAAACTAACTAACCTAAAGATAGAAATAGGAAAGCTATCTTCCCCGGAGCAGAACCCCAAAGATAATAGAAAGCCCCCAAACATGTAATGGCGGTTAGACAAGAGGAAATACTGACACAGAAAGAAATAGTATGAGCAAACGCTGGGGCCCAAACTATCTAAATAGAAAAAGGATAGGAAGGGTACTTACTGCAATCCCAGAAAACCCCGAAAAACACCAACTCTACTAATTTCAAAATCACCTGAGATCACACGACCTCTACCACCTAAATTAGTTCTCTGGTGTAACAAAAACAGCAGCCACTGAAAAAACTGGAAAAAGCAAAAGTACAAAACACAGTGGCTGGACTAAACTGAGAGGGCAAAAGCCCCCGGAGGGGACCCTGAAGGCCCCCACAGAAGTACAGGACAAAATGCAAAAATATAGCAAAAACACAAAATAAGAAATTGTCTTATCTGATAGCAGGAGATGCAGACACGACACAGCAGGCTACAAGGGAAACTGGAAAGAAGGATTCAGACCAGAACAATTGATCACCGGCAACCCTGATGGGAAAAAAGATTCCCTTAAATAAGACCAATCAGTAACACCTGATTCCCAATCCTCACTAGTACCGCTTGTAACCACCAGAGGGAGCCTCTGCTCAGAACTCATCTCAAACCCATTCACAACAGTACCCCCCCCTTGAGGAGGGGTCACCGAACCCTCATTTGAGCAACCAGGTCGATCAGGATGAGTTCTATGATACGCACGGATAAGTCTCCTAGCATGGATGTCCGAAGCAAACACCCAAGAATTATCTTCCTGACCATAACCTCTCCATTTAACCAAATACTGGAGTCTTCGTCTAGAAAAACGAGAATCCAATATTTTCTCAACCACATACTCCAGATTGCCCTCAACCAAAACAGGGTCAGGAGGCACAGCAGCAGGAACCACTGGCTCAACAAACCTCTTCAACAAGGACTTGTGGAACACGTTATGGATCTTAAATGTCCCTGGAAGAAGCAAACAAAAAGAAACAGGATTAATAATCTCCATGATCTTATAAGGTCCAATGAACCTAGGCTTAAATTTAGGAGATGCTACTCTCATAGGAATATTCTTTGAGGACAACCAGACCAAGTCCCCCACTTCAAACCGAGGACCATCAGTCCTATGCCGGTTAGCAAACCGCTGGGCCTTCTCCTGAAGAGGGACAACCTCTCCACTACCTGGTCCCAAATCTGCTGCATACGCTCAACAACAGAGTCAACACCTGGACAGACAGAAGCCTCCGTCTGTCCTGAAGAAAATCGAGGGTGAAACCCAGAATTACAGAAAAACGGAGACATCAAAGTGGCAGAGCTAGCCCTATTATTAAGAGCAAACTCAGCCAAAGGCAAAAAAGAGACCCAGTCATCCTGATCAGCAGACACAAAGCATCTTAGATAAGTCTCCAATGTCTGGTTTGTTCTCTCAGTTTGACCATTGGTCTGGATGAAATGCCGAGGAGAAAGACAATTGAACACCCAGTTTAGAACAAAAAGTCCTCCAAAATCTGGAAACAAACTGGACTCCTCTGTCAGACACAATGTTCTCAGGAATGCCGTGTAAACGAACCACGTGCTGAAGGAACAACGGCACCAATTCAGAGGAGGAAGGCAACTTAGGTAATGGCACAAGATGTATCATTTGGAAAACCTATCACAAATTACCCAGATGGTGGTCATTCTCTGAGAAACAGGAAGATCGGAAATGAAATCCATAGAGATATGGGTCCATGGTCTCTTGGGCACAGGCAATGGCATCAACAAACCCACTAGAGCGAGAGCAAGGCTTGGAGCGAGAGCAAGTCCCGCAGGACTGCACAAATACCCTGACATCGCGAGACAAGGTAGGCCACCAAAAGGACCGACTAACCAAGTCTCTGGTACCAAAAATTCCGGGATGCCCAGCCAATGCGGAACAATGAATCTCAGACATCACACTCTTTTTCCATTGGTCCGGGACAAACAATTTTCCAACAGGGCAGCGCTCGGGCCTATCCTCCTGACACCCCTCCAGAGCAAGTCTCAAATTGGGCGAGATGGCGGAAAGAACTGCACCCTCCTTCAAAATAACAGAGGGATCAGATAGCTCAGGAGAGTCCGCAAGGAAACTCCTCGAGAGGGCATCCGCCTTAACATTCTTAGTGCCAGGAAGAAAGGAAACCACAAAATTTAAAACGTGTGAAAAACAAGGCCCACCTGGCCTGTCTAGGATTGAGTCGCTTGGCAGATTCCAGATAGACCAGATTCTTATGGTCCGTAAGGACCACCACCTGATGTTTGGCTCCCTCCAGCCAATGTCTCCACTCTTCAAAAGCCCACTTCATGGCCAATAACTCCCGATTACCCACGTCATAACTACGTTCAGTAGGAGAAAATTTTCGGAGAGAAAAAGGCAAGATCTCTGGATCTTTTTGGGACAAAACGGCACCTGCCCCAATTTCAGAGGCATCAACCTCCACCTGAAATGGCAGAGAAACATCAGGCTGCCGTAGAACAGGAGCAGAAGTGAATCTCTGCTTAAGTTCCTGAAACGCAGAGACTGCTCAGGAGGCCAATTCACCACATCAGAACCCTTTCTGGTCAAATCAGTTAATGGTTTAACAATAACCGAGAAATTACCAATAAATTTACGATAAAAATTGGCAAAACCCAAAAATCTCTGAAGAGCCTTTAATGAAGTAGGTTGGACCCAATCACAGATGGCCTGAACCTTGACCGGGTCCATTTCATAACAGATGGGGACAAAATGAATCCCAGAAATGAGATCTTCTGTACGCCAAAAAGACACTTTGATCCCTTCACATACAGAGCATTCTCTCTCAAAATCTGGAATACAGTTCGAACATGTTTCACATGAGAGTCCCAGTCATTAGAAAAAATCAAGATATCATCCAAATAAACAATCAGAAACTTGTCCCCAAAATCCCTGAAAATGTCATTCATGAAGGACTGGAAGACGGAAGGAGCATTAGTGAGCCCAAAGGGCATCACAAGGTACTCAAAATGCCCTTCAGGGGTGTTAAATGCCGTCTTCCATTCATCCCCGTGCTTAATGCGAATAAGGTTATACGCCCCCCTGAGGTCAAGCTTGGTAAACCAAGTAGCGTTTTTCACCTGGAAAACAGGTCAGAAATCAAGGGTAACGGGTATTGATATTTCACAGTAATATTGTTCAAGAGACGATAATCAATACACGGCCTTAATGAACCATCTTTTTTGGCCACAAAAGAAAAAAACGGCACCTAAGGGTGAAGAGGATGGTCTGATATGACCCTTCTCCAATGATCCTTGATATAAGACCGCATAGCGTCATGTTCAGGTACAGACAAGTTAAAAAGGCGACCCTTGGGAATTTACTACCTGGCACTAATTTAATAGCGCAGTCATAGCTCCTATGGGGGGGTAAGGATGCAGATTACTTTCGCTAAACACACAGAAAAATCAAAAAAAAAATCAGGAACATCCCGCCGGGGGGGGGCAGAAAAAAAAGGGGTGTTGGTTTTAACACATTGGGGCCCCAAAATGGGTTCGACACAGATTTCCAATCCAAACAGGGTTTTGAGCTGAACCAAGGGAAACCCACACGATAATGTCATGCAATTTTAAAAAAACCCAAAATTTTCAGCACCCTGGTACAGGTTCAACCCTCATTATCACCTGGTAGAAAATGGGGGTTTATTCTCAGCCAAAGGGGGAGAATCATCCCCGAGGGGAATGACTTCTGTAGGGGTATCAAGGGAATCCACAACGTTTTGCAAAATCAAATCCTCAGGTTAATACTGCTCCAAATAACGAAAGCCTGAGCAGAAAAAGAGGACAGAGAGCATACAGAGTGACGTTAAAAAAAAAACTTAGCTGAAAACCCCAAGACAATGAGCGTGCAAAACTCTTCCCCCCCCCTTAGGGCAGACTGAAATAGAGAGGGATCACCACGAGAAACATAACCCCTTGCGCTTTCGAAATCAAGACGCTGTGCCCCAGAAACCACTCCTCACACGCTGGCCAGCGCTGGCTCACAAGGGAAAACCCACCCACCATATTCTCCGCGCCCAAACTCTGTCAATTTGAAACGCTAAGGGCAAAGAATCATGAGACCCAAGGGGGCAGGAATCCCCCATAACCCTTTACATTACCGACAGACCTTCCGGAAAAGGGGCCCCCAAAGCGTCGTATTTCCCTTTGGTCAGATGCCCCCCCACGGGGAAACTCTGAATTAACACCAGCGCATCAAACCCCCCATTTAATGCCACAAGGCTTTTTCAGCTTGAACATGAATTAGGGGTCTCGTCAATAAACCCCCAAAACCTGAAAAAAGCATCAACATCACTCAAAACGGTCCCCCGGTATCAGGGAAAAAAACCCAAACCTGAGGATCGCCACAGGAGAGAATGACAATTTGAACCTGCTCGCGCTTTCTGAGGATTTTGTTTTAAGGCAAGAAAAAATTTACAATTATTTTTGAAAATTTGAAACTTAACCATCCCCCCAAAAACAAAATCTGGCATGGGGACCTAGGTTCCACAACGGGAACCTGCAAAATATCAGCAATACTCCGAACCTCAGTGGCAAGCTGATCCCCCTCCAACAACTGTGCAAAACCCCGGGAGAAAAGACCTCCCCAGCACCCAGAATACGAGGAAAAAAAAAAATGCAACAAAAAAAAAAATATCTCTGAAACTTTTTTCCTTCAAATTTTTTTCCCTTCTGTGAGTACCAAAAAATTTTCGCCGGGGATACGTTAGTTACGGTAGCTGAGGAGTGCAGGTAAAAAAAAAATACACCAGAGAATTGGGTCTATGAAATGCAGTACCCTGACTAACCCCCCGCAACTAGAGGGAGCCCCGGGGGCGTTCCTACTTGGTCCTGAGCCTCGTCCGCCTAAAACAAATACACCTAAAGTAAATAGGGGAAACTATCGCCCCCCGGGGCAAACCCCAAAGAAAAAAAGCCCCAAACTGTAAAGGCGGGTTTTAAAAAGAGGAAAAACTGACACAAAAGAAAATGTAAAAACAAACGCTGGGGCCCAAAAATCTAAAAAGAAAAAAGGGAAAGGGAAAGGGTACTTCTGCAATCCCCGAAAACCCTGAAAAAAACCAAATCACTAAATTTTAAAAAACACCCGAGATACACGACCTCTACACCCAAATTAGTTCTCTGGTGTAAAAAAAACAGCAGCCCCTGAAAAAAAATGGGAAAAAACAAAAGTCAAAACACAGTGGCTGGGCTAAATGAGAGGGCAAAAGCCCCCGAGGGGGCCCTGAAGGCCCCCACAGAAGTACAGGACAAAATGCAAAAAAATTTGCAAAAACACAAAATAAAAATTGTCTTATCGTAGCAGGAGAGCGACACGACACAGCAGGGTACAAGGGGAAAATGGAAGAAGGAACAGACCAGAAAATTGACACCCGGGAACCCTGATGGGAAAAAAGATTTCCCTAAATAAACCAAACAGTAACACCTGATTTTCCCCAAACCCAAGCCGCTTTTTAACCCCCGAGGGGCCTCTGCTCAGAACCACTCAAACCCATTTACAACACTCTCTGGTGTCTTGGCTTTGGCAATTTTTCCCGTCCCTCACTACCAAAAACATAAAAATTTGTGATTCTCTTAAAGTGACGTGGTAGCGTTTTTAAGCAGGTCTTCGTTTCAAATTAAGGGGCCCTTCCCCCAGGGCAAAACTATTCCCTCACTTGATTTTGAGTGTGTGGTGGTCAGACCGTTATATTTTACCACACGACCACTCCCTTAGAAGACAATGAGTTTTTTCTGTATTTTGTACGTACGTGATGCATCAAAATTCTTGAAGTTTTTAGCTTGAGGATTGAAAAAGGCCTTGCACAGCGCGGGAAAAAAAAATCCCAGTGATGAAGACAGTCTCTTTTTTTTTCCTTTTAAAAAAAGGGTTCAAAGAACTGTGCCCGGGAGATCTTAATATTACCAAATTTTTGGCCACATATTGGGGAGGGGATTGAAAATTTGTTTAAGAATGGATCTTGAGTAAAAACATTCAATTTTAAATTGATGTTCAACAAATTGTGCCATTGACCATTATATGTGGAAATAAAGCGAAAATTTTTACATCCCTTATTCTTGTCTTTTTGGCCCCTGAAATTCATTCCTGGATGTACATGGCCCTTTAAATTTCCTTTTGCAGATCATGCTAGGGCGTAACTTCTATTTTTAAAAACTTCTTGTGGGGCCAACACCACTTTTAAAAAGTTTTTTTGGTCCAAGAGATTTTTTTTTCAGTTCTCAAAACGGCCCAAAGGGGGAATGCCACAAATGTACCTTGAAAAGGCCTATTCGGCCATAAGATATGAATCTTGCTGTTGGTTTCGTATATGCCCAGTATGCGGGACACCATCACCCGAACTTAAATCCACAAATCCGGAAATTAAAAACTCCTGCCAATTTAAAGGTAAGTTTTCACTTAAGGTCATTAAATTAAAGTTTATGTTAAAACCCCAATTCTTTTCTGTACCCCCCCAGAAAAAACAAATGCTTTAAATGTACCCTACCCGTTGTGGACTTTCCTTTTTCCCCAATTTTTATCCCCCATAAAAATATTTCTCTCCCCCAAACTCACAAAACGATTCGCTACAAGGGGCTCAGAATGCCCCCGGTGTCCTTTTATTAAGATAGACATTTCCGTTAAGAAGAAAAAATTGTGCCCAAATAAATTCAAAACAGCGTCAAGAAAGAATCACTAGGGGGCCATCCAAATTACTGGGGGCAAAGAACTTGATGTTTGCCAGGCCATCACGGGTGTATAAAGGCCCTTAGTCCCGTGTCCCAAAAGCAATTGTCCTCTTTGTAAGATCTATCCTTTTGAGAGCTTTGTTGGGATCCCTGATGAATGAGGGTAGAATGTAGAAATGGGGTTTTTGGAAAAAGTCCAAGGTCGAGATAATTTATATAAACCCCCATTTCCCCGCCCCTATGTTCACCCGGGGGGTCCAAGGATTTTTGTGTCCCTTTGGGAATGAGTTAAAATGGGGAAAATTTTTAGGTGATAATCTAAAATTTCTGTCCAAAAGTTTTTAGATTGGGGCCATCATTGAATCCTTTTCCGGATATGACAGTGTTTTTAAAAAGATGATAGGGTTTAAATTCAGTCCTTTTGTAACTTTGGTTTTTTCATTGAGTAATCTGTAGCTTGCCATTTTCTAGATTCCCATCCTTATCGTGGGCTGAACACTACATATCCCGGGATCTAACATTTTTCAGTGCCTATGTAAAATTCCAGCCCTTTTCTGTTGTTGCCACGATATATTATGCTGTATAATCCTTTATTTAGATTCCTTGACTAAGTTTTTCCTTCCTTGTATACTTCTTTACCAAGCCGGTTTTTTCTATGTTTTTTTAATGAACTGAATAAAAAAAATATTTTTACTTAAATTTTTTTTTTTTGGGAAATTCTTTTGCCCCCCATAGCCATTTTGCATAGGGTTTGTTTGTTTTTCTTTGCATAAAATCTAGACTTTCCCAGCAAAATTCTTTTAAAAATATTCTTGTTTTTGCACAAAATTTCTGAACCACGGAACTATGGGAAAAATTTGCACAAAAAGGAAACAAATACCCCCGGGAAAAAAAGAAAAATGAAAAAAAATTTTTTTTTTTGTTTCCCCCTGTTATTTTTGGGTTCGAGGAGGAAGGAACAACAGGGCAGCATAACCCCCTGAATGTTGGTAACTGGGGTTGCAGATTCCCAAAAACAAACGACCAACAGAGGTAGCCGTGGGCATTCCTACTTGACCTAACGCCTCTCACGTGAGAGATAACAAACCCCAAAAGGAGAAAAAGAAAGCTATCTGCCCAGGAGAAACCCCCAAAAGAAAATGGGAAAACCCCCAAACATAAAATGGGGGTTTACAAAAGATGAAAATACAAAAAAAGGGCAGAAAATAAAGAGCAAACGCTGGGGCCAAAAGCGATAAAGGATAAGACGGGAAGATTACTTTCGAAACCCCAAAAAACCCAAAAAAAAATCCAACTTTTCTGATTACAAAAAACTAAATTCACACGATCTCGCCTTCCACAAAATCAGATCCAGTGGAAAAAAAACCCCAAAGCCGCAGCCGCTGAAAAAAACAGGAAAAAGCAAATGAGCAAAAAAACAGGGGCTGCAATAAACGGGGGGAGCTCGGGCCCCAGGAGGGGCCCTGGCTACCTCCAAAATAGAAAAAATGCAAAAAGCAAGCACAAAAGAAAAAAAAAAAAATACTTTCTAAAAGCAGGAGATGCGGCGGGGACTCCAGCAAACTTCCAAAAAAACCCGGGAAACCCAAAATTTGAGCAAAAACAATTTTACCGGAAACCATCTGGGGGGGAAACCCCCCTTATTCAGACCATCCCTGATTCCAGTTGCCACTCCTCGCAAAAGGGTTCAGTCTGTCTGTAACCCCCAAAAGGGAGTCTCGCTCAAAAACCATTCACACTTCATAACACCCCCCCCTTGAGGGGGGGCACCAAACCCCTCCAGTGCAACCAGGCCGATCAGGATGAGCTGGGGATAGGCACGGATCCGTCTCCTAGCATGGATGTCCGAAGAAAACCCCCAAAGAATTGTCCCCCCTTACCATAACCTCCCACTTAACCAAATACGAGTTTCCCGTCTAGAAAACGAGAACCCAAAAATATTTCCAAACCCCATACTCCAGATTGCCCTCAACCAAAACAGGGTCAGGGGGGCAGCCATAGGAACCACGGCTCGACAAACCTCTTCAAAAAGGATTTTGGAACCATTATGTCTTAAAAGTCCCTGGAAAAAGCAAAAAAGGAAAAGGATTTAAAAAACCCTTCTTAAAGGGCCAATGAACCTGGCTTAAACTTTGGAGAGCAACCCCCAAGGGATATTTTTTGAGGGCAAACCAAAACCAAATCCCCCCCCTTTAAAACCGGGACCACGTCCCCATGCCGTTGCAAACCGTTGGGCTTCTCCTGAGAGAGAGAAAACCCTCCCCTACCTGGTCCCAAATCTGCTTCATTGCCCCCACAAAAGAGTCAACACCCGGGCAGACAAAAACCCCCCCTTCCCCAAGAAAATCAGGGGGGTGAAACCCAAAAATTTCGAAAAATGGGAATCAAGGTGGAAAGCTAGCCCTATTAAAGAGCAAACTCAGCCAAAAGGGAAAAAAAAGACCCGTATCTTGATCACAAAACAAAAACATCTCAAATAAGCCCAAGGTCTGGTTTGTTTTTCCCCGGGTTTTTCCAGGGCTAGGGTGAAAAGAGAGGAGAAAGAAATTGAACCCAAGTTTAGAAAAAAAGCCTCCAAAAATCTGGAAAAAAAACTGGGTCCCCTTTTCAGACCAATGTTTTTCCCGGAATGCCAGTAAACCCAACCACGTGCGAAGGAACAAGGCATCAATCGGAGGGGAAGTAACTTTTGGTAAAGGGACAAGAGTCATCTTTGGAAAAAATACAAGATTACCCAAAAAGATCCTTTTCCCCGAAAAACAGGGAGGTCGGAAAAAAAACCATAGAGAATGGGTCCATGGCCCTGGGGGAC
>JARQOD010012839.1:0-18054 GCA_033576555.1 Oophaga sylvatica | reverse complement strand
GGGACCATACGTTTTTGAGCCCACCTTGACGTTGGGTATGGGCAGGCATTTTTTGGGCCCAAAAAATTTTTGGCAAAGCGTCTCATTCATTTTTTTCTAATATTCAAAAGCCATATTGCTATTCATGTTTCATATTTCACATTGACTTGCTTTGGCACGATAGAGTGCAACCTTTTTTTGTATATTGTCTATGGAGGTAGCTGCTCCTGGTTTGCACCTAATTCACACTGGTTTGGATGTGCCAGTCAGTTTTCTTTTACTTCTATGTTAGCTTACTGACCGAGCACTCCGCCCATCACCATGTGGTGATTTTAATTATAGCAGGTTCCTGCTCACCCAGAAAAGGCAAGCTTTACTGACAGAGGTGTCCACATTCACCCAGGAATTCAGATATCAGCCTAATAGAGGTATGTTCACATAGGCAGGGACCCATACGTTCTGAGACCACCTTGACGTTGGTGTATGGGCAGGCATTATTTGGCCAAATTTTGTGCAAAGCGTCTCATTCATTTTTTTCTAATATTCAAAAGCCATATTGCTATTCATGTTTCATATTTCACATTGACTTGCTTTGGCACGATAGAGTGCAACCTTTTTTTGTATATTGTCTATGGAGGTAGCTGCTCCTGGTTTGCACCTAATTCACACTGGTTTGGATGTGCCAGTCAGTTTTCTTTTACTTCTATGTTAGCTTACTGACCGAGCACTCCGCCCATCACCATGTGGTGATTTTAATTATAGCAGGTTCCTGCTCACCCAGAAAAGGCAAGCTTTACTGACAGAGGTGTCCACATTCACCCAGGAATTCAGATATCAGCCTAATAGAGGTATGTTCACATAGGCAGGGACCCATACGTTCTGAGACCACCTTGACGTTGGTGTATGGGCAGGCATTATTTGGCCAAATTTTGTGCAAAGCGTCTCATTCATTTTTTTCTAATATTCAAAAGCCATATTGCTATTCATGTTTCATATTTCACATTGACTTGCTTTGGCACGATAGAGTGCAACCTTTTTTTGTATATTGTCTATGGAGTAGCTGCTCCTGGTTTGCACCTAATTCACACTGGTTTGGATGTGCCAGTCAGTTTTCTTTTACTTCTATGTTAGCTTACTGACCGAGCACTCCGCCCATCACCATGTGGTGATTTTAATTATAGCAGGTTCCTGCTCACCCAGAAAAGGCAAGCTTTACTGACAGAGGTGTCCACATTCACCCAGGAATTCAGATATCAGCCTAATAGAGGTATGTTCACATAGGCAAGGACCCATACGTTCTGAGACCACCTTGACGTTGGTGTATGGGCAGGCATTATTTGGCCAAATTTTGTGCAAAGCGTCTCATTCATTTTTTTCTAATATTCAAAAGCCATATTGCTATTCATGTTTCATATTTCACATTGACTTGCTTTGGCACGATAGAGTGCAACCTTTTTTTGTATATTGTCTATGGAGGTAGCTGCTCCTGGTTTGCACCTAATTCACACTGGTTTGGATGTGCCAGTCAGTTTTCTTTTACTTCTATGTTAGCTTACTGACCGAGCACTCCGCCCATCACCATGTGGTGATTTTAATTATAGCAGGTTCCTGCTCACCCAGAAAAGGCAAGCTTTACTGACAGAGGTGTCCACATTCACCCAGGAATTCAGATATCAGCCTAATAGAGGTATGTTCACATAGGCAGGGACCCATACGTTCTGAGACCACCTTGACGTTGGTGTATGGGCAGGCATTATTTGGCCAAATTTTGTGCAAAGCGTCTCATTCATTTTTTTCTAATATTCAAAAGCCATATTGCTATTCATGTTTCATATTTCACATTGACTTGCTTTGGCACGATAGAGTGCAACCTTTTTTTGTATATGTGTTACCATCCCAGTCACATTGATATTGTGATCCATTTTTTAAGTCACACTAGCGCTAGGAGACAATTCTTTTGTGGGCCCCTGTTATTTCTTGAATTGCTTAATGCTCTGCTATCTATACTTATATATTTATATACTTCTTTCATCTATTTCCTTGCGGTTCCACTTTTAATATATTTTTATCATTATGTATAATCAAGTTTCATCTTTTAACCCGCGAGGGCACCTCTTTTGCATGTAGTACTAGTCCTTAAATCTATTGTCCTATTCTTTGCTTTTTTGACCATATGTTTGGTTTCTTTCTCCTTGGTCTCCACAATTTCCGAATGGTCTTCCATTCTTCCTCATACAGAAGATATACAATATATCACTTACAATTTAATAGACTCACTATATATTTATTTTTTATGATTTTGAGATATATATCTATTTGTTGTATTCAGTACGTGTATGAATTAATATTTGCTGTGTTCTGCATATTGTACTCTGGACATGGATTTTAAAGCCAGGGAAATTTTCTGGCAGGGACGAGTCAATGAAGTGTTCGGTAACAGTAGCACTTCTGCACCAGTTGCTATCGGTTTACAGTTGGATTCTATAATTATCACCATAAAAAAATCTCTTACATAAAAGAACTCAAGTATGGTGGAATAAAGCGTTCTTAGAAAATTATATTCGGAAAAAACTCATCCCAAGGTGTTTAAGGGTTAAAGTTACACCATCCTCCTTTATAGAAGATGATTCTTTAAAGACTGGGAGGGTGTCTGCAATGATACCTCCGGGAAACTTATGGAACTATTAATCAGACTGAACTCAAAATCAATTGTAGACATTTAAAAAACCTTGGAGGAAGCCTACAGTAATGCCAAGTCTGATTTATCGTCTGAACAACTACAATCAATTGATACCCAGATGAACAAGGAAATTGACCTTTGGGTCAAAGACATCCAAGAGAACCAGTCCGTAAAATTTACTAAAGACCAAAAGGATTTCACACTCGGTAATGTATATAGATGGAAAATGCATCTATCCAGGGGTCCAATAAGGGACTGCACTTCATCTATTTCCTCCAATCCACCAGCAAGCAATGTGTCTGGTGCCTCCTCTTCCGTCTCTACATCCATTGTCTCTACTTCTAAACATAAACGCGAGTTACGTTTCCTTCCCAGCAAGTGCAACTTCAGGTATTCACCTGAAAACTACAGGAATATATCTTAGTTAATTAACCTTAGTTCTCATAGTTTTTCGTCCATTGAACTTAATGTGTTAAATAGGAGCATTTTATTTTGCCCTAAGCACAATTTGATAAGTTTACGGCTATTAAAGATTTGCATTTGTTTGTGACAAAACTACTATTAAAATGTTTTTTCCATGATGAAACCATCTTCAAATTATTTCCTACAGAGACGAAACAGGAGGAACTAGCCACTCTGGAGGATTTAGCAAGGAACACAATACTAACGAATCACGTAAGATACCTAAAACGATCCAACCACGATCACACAAATTCCCCCCTTTATCTATATGTCACACAATCAACATTTTTTTTTAAGATGTGAGTAAAGACTTTGATAAAATCCCTCGACATCCCACTTCTAATAATTTGAATAAAGAGGAAAAACTCAGCCTTAAGAGACTACAGAATTTACAGGATGTCATATTTAAATTCTCTTCTCCTTGCTACCTCGTCCCACCCTCCAACCATAATCCAATGGATACCCATAGAACAATTTCTGCGATTACACAGAATTTATTCAAACGATGATGATTTCGAATGCCAGGCCAATGATCTGAAATCCAGATTTCTTGACTGGGACTATTGACTTTGCTCTATCGAGAGAGCTTACAATAGAGCAAAACATACCAGTCTACATGTCTTCGCGATCACCTTCTTCCAACCAACCTGTCAGATTTATTACTCAATACATACCATGGACAATTCCATTGGATGTGACAATGTTTAGAGAAATCCTGGCCAATATTACATGCTGACCCGGTGTTAACACACTACGTTGGCACTAAGACAAACATGACGTACTGGAGATACAAGAATATAGGTGACGTCCTTGTCAGAAGCTATTTACAAATGAACCTACCACCTTCCTTTCGACATCTAAACCACCTCGGTGTTGCAAACCTTGAGGCAAATGTGTCAAAAGTCCCAACATTGATAGGGCCCAAACCTTTTCCAACTCAGACAACTCAAAAATCTTCAATATCATGCACCCAATTACATGTACTGCGAAAGCCATGATTTATTATTCTACTTGTCAATGTCAGCTCATTTATGTAGGTTTGACAACTTGCTAATTCAAAGTACTGGTGCGTGAACATATATGTTACGCCATGCTCACCCAGTGCCGGGACTCCTCGCCCAACGTCACCACTTCCGGTGCCGCGGCCGCACTGGGGATCCCGTCGGGTGCGCACACGCATCTCTCATACTTAATCCTGTGGCTGTGCGGCTATGAGCAGCATGCACGTGTGCCTCTCTCTGCTCTGTCTGCAGTAACGTCATCTTTATGGTCCTGGAGGACCTAACCCGGAAGTCTCTGTGCTCTTGCCCTATATCAGGCTGCCTCTTCCTGTGGGAGGCGCCTGATTATTGTTGTGCTATCCTGCTAAGCCGCTGGCTCCTGCTCGGTCGCTCTCTGTATTCAGGTCTCCTGTGCTCTGTGCTCTGTCGTGCTTCTTAACACACGCTCTGCTCTGTGCCCTGTCGTGCTTCTTAGCACACACTCTGCTCTGTGCTCTGTCGTGCATCTTAGCACACCTCCTCTACATTGCCTTATACCCAAGCAAGCTTCCCAGCGCGCGCCTCACACTGTCCTGTACTCTGCATGCCCTCGTGCACACGCCTTGGATGGTCCTGTACTCTGCGTGCCCTCGTGCACACGTCTTGCACTGTCCTGTACTCTGTGTGTCCTCGAGCACACCCCTTGCACTGTCCTGCTCTCTGCGTACCGTCGTGTACACGCCTGGCACTGTTTCGTACTCTGTGTGTTACCGTGTCCACGCTTTGCACTCTTCCACTTCCTGCATACTCCCGTCTTCTGTGAGCCGGCCACCTGGTTCCAGCAGTAGTGGTACTTCACTCCCCTGGGTCTGCCCCTGACGCTCCCTGTATAGGGATTGGTTCTCACTAGGTCAGCTTGCCCAGGGTGGGTTGGTATCATGACCCAGAGGGTACACTCCAGGAGTCGTCACAGTATAATCAGGCCACGGACCCCGCTGTAACCTCGGCCGCAACTCAAAAGGAGTTGCTCTTTTTGCGGGAAAATCAGATACGGATTATGTCCTTGATGAAATCTATGGATACCCGGCTGTCCGCCTTGCAGTCCTCTGACCCTGGGAAGTTGGCCAGCCTCCAGCAAGAGCTCATTCAACAATGCGACACCCAGGCCCATATCCTCAATTATATGGTGTCGGTAGATAACCGGCTCCTATCCCTACAATCAGTTGCCTCCGTTTCTGACCAAGCCTTGGTCTTGCACCCGCTGCCACACTTATGCAACCCACCCCGATATAGTGGTGATCCCAAGCTGTGTCGGGGGTTTTTGAACCAATGGCGTTTACATTTTGAGCCTTGCTGCAGCAATACCCCTCCGATCATGCTAAAATAGCCTTTATAGTTTCCCACTTAGAGTGGGAGGCGTTAGCATGGGTGAATCACCTCTGGGATTGTGATGATCCACACGTCTTCCAACTCTCCACCTTTTTGGACACCTTCCGCAAGGTGTTTGACGAGCTGGTTCGTCTGGCTTCTACAACCGAGTCCCTCTTCAACCTCCATCAGGGTACTCTATCGGTAGGACAATATGCCATCTGTTTCCACACTTTGTCCTCCGAGCTCGGTTGGAACAATGAGGCTCTCGTATTGGCCTTTTGGCATGGCCTGTCCGGTCGGATCAAAGATAAACTGGCAGGTCGGGATACCCCTACCTCTTTGGAGGATTTAATCTCTCTTGTGACATGCATTGATCTGCGTTTCCAAGAGCGTGTCCGTGAGGCAGCCAGAGAGAGGAGACCTCCTCATTTCCCCTCGACCACCCACAGCCCTCTTCTCTCGCACCCTGTGCCTTCTTCTGCAGGTTCCCGTAGCAGAGGCTATGCAGGTGGACCGTTTCAAGATGGCCGAACGGCGTCGCAAGGAGAGGCTCACACTAGGATTCTGTTTTTACTGTGGGAGTCCCTCTCATCTCCTTCGCTCCTGTTCTGAGAGGCCGGGAAACTTCTCCACCTAGGATTGGTAGGAGAGGCCTGCCTAGGTATACATGATTCCTCTCCTCCCCTGACCGTGTCTGTCTTGCTGAATTTAGGTTCCAAGCCTTACTCTGATGAGGCTTATATAGATTCAGCTTATATAGATTCAGGCGCGGCAGGGAAACTTTGTCAGACTCGAGGCAGTTAAAAAATACCGGATTCCTGTCAGATCCCTGGAGACTCCTCGGTGGATAGTTTCGGTCTACGGTAAACCCTTGCAGAAAACCGTTACCCAGGTCGAGCTGCAGATTGGAGCTCTGCAACGAGAGAAGATCTCCCTCCACGTCTTGTCGACTATGTCTCATGCACTTCTTCTTGGTCTCCCCTTGTTACGGACTTATGAGCAGACTCTGGACTGGCGATCCAGCGATGTACTCCGTTGGGGACAATCCTGTCAGAAGAAGTGCCTACTGCCCGTTCATCCAATGAACTCTGCTTGTCCGTCCTCAGCACCTACTGAACTGCTGTCAGCTTACTGGTCTTTTGCAGATGTCTTCGACAAAAGGAGGCCGAGACTCTGCCCCCTCATCGACCATACGACTGTCCGATTGACCTCGTTCCTGGCTTTACCCCAGCCAGGAGTAGAATATATCCGCTGTCTCCTGCTGAAACCCAAGCCATGTCAGAGTATATCCAGGAGAACCTTGCCAGTGATTTCATCCGTAAGTCCTCCTCACCCGCAGGAGCGGGATTTTTCTTTGCAAAAAAAAGGACTGCTCCCTCCATCCCTGCATAGACTGATATCACGGTCAAGAACAAGTACCCACTGCCATTGATCCCGGAGCTCTTTGACCAGCTTAGAGGAGCTCGAATTTTCATCAAATTGGATCTTCGTGGGGCCTACAACTTAAACCGTATACGTTCCGATGATAAATGGAAGACCGCTTTTAACACCCGGGACGGTCACTACGAGTACTTGGTCATGCCCTTTGGCCTCTGCAATGCCCAAGCGTTATTCCAGGAGTTCGTGACTGACGTCTTTCGGAACATGCTGAACACTTGCGTGGTAGTCTACCTGGACGATATCCACGTTTTTTTCTCCAGATCTTTCTGCCCACAGAAGAAATGTGGGCCAAGTCTTCTTTTGCCTGAGGGAGAACCGCCTTTATGCCAAGCTCGAGAAATGTGTCTTCGAACAGACGTCCTTGCCATTCTTGGGATACATTATCTCGGACTCTGGTCCACGCACGGATTCGGTGAAAGTGTCCGCCGTTCTCGATTGGCCGCGACCCCATGGGATGAAGGCAATCCAATGCTTCCTTGGTTTTGCAAACTACTATCGGCAGTTTGTTCCCCATTTCTCCTCGCTGGTTTGCCCCATCTCATCTCTTATTCGCAAAGGAGCTAACCTAAACGCCTGGCCTCCTGAGGCAGCGGACGCCTTCCAATCCTGGAAGCTAGTCTTCGCCTCGGCTCCAGCGTTTCATCGTCCTGAGATTAGTAAACCATTCACTCTCGAGGTGGACGCATCCTCTATTGCAGTCCTTTTGCAGAAGTCTTCTTTGGGACGCCTGTTCACCTGTAGCTGCTTTTCTAAAGTATTCTCCCCGACTGAGCGAAATTACTTCATTAGCGACAAAGAGCTATTGGCTATTAAGTTGGCATTGGAGAAATGGAGATGCTTGCTAGAAGGTGCCATACATCCGTTCAAGATCTTCACAGACCATAAAAACCTGGCGTACATCCAGTCTGCACAAAGGTTCAACCCCCGGCAAGCCAGGTGGTCCTTGTTCTTCGCCCACTTTGACTTTGAACTTCATTTTCGGACTGGCGATAAAAACGCTAAAGCTGATGCATTATCGAGATCCTTCCAGTTGACTGAGATTGAAAAGGAACCTTCTCATATCATCGACCCGTCCAAGATAATTACCGTGGCTCCTGTCAAGTTAACCACGTTACCTCCGGGAAGAACCTTCATGGCTTAGAACAACCGGAAACAAGTGTTAAGCTGGGGACATTCGTCCAAGATAGCCGGTCACGTTGGTGTCAAGAAGACTCTTTCCTTGTTTTCCCGCTACTACTGGTGGCCATCTCTTTCCAAAGACATCAAAGACTTTGTGGCTTCCTGTCCATCCTGCGCCCAGAACAAGTTACCCAGGCAACCACCCTCCGGCCTTCTGCTTCCGCTTCCAGTACCTTCGGCTTCATGGCAGCACATAGCCATGGATTTTATTACTTATTTGCCTCGTTACTCTGGTTGTACTATGGTCCTGGTAGTTGTGGATTGATTCTCAAAGATGGCCCATTTTGTTCCTTTCTCCAGTCTACCTTCTGCTCCTGAATTGGCGAAGATTTTCATCATCCACATCTTCAGAATTCACGGCTTCCCTCTGCACATTGTGTCAGACAGAGGGGTCCAATTCACCTCTCGGTTCTAGAGAGCTCTTTGTGGACTCATGAAAGTGACACTGGACTTTTCTTCTGCCTATCACCCCCAAAGCAACGGGCAGGTGGAACGAACAAATAAAATTCTTACATCTTATCTCCGTCACTGCTCAAATGCTCATCAAAACGACTAGGTCAGTTTAATTCCTTGGGCTGAGTTTGCATACAATAACCACACCAGCGAATCCTCATCCCCACACCGGCGAATCCTCATCAAGTCTCCTTTCTTCATTGCTTTCGGACAACATCCCAGTCTGCCTTTACCGGTACTTCGTGTCTCGGGAGTGCCTGCGGCCGACTCTCTGTCCATGGAGTTCTCCAGGGTATGGCTTGGAACCAAAACCGCTCTCGAGAAATTTCAAAACAGGATGAAGTTATATGCCAATAAAAGGCGCTTGGATTCTCCTCCTTATCTCCCTGGTGACATAGTGTGGCTTTCCTCCAAGTATATTCGCCTCAAGGTACCTTCATACAAACTTGGTCCCCGATTCATTGGTCGTTTTGAGGTTCTTAGGCGCATTAATGACGTGGCATACAAATTGAAATTACCCGCCTCGCTCAGCATTCCCAATTCCTTCCATGTGTCCCTCCTCAAGCCCGTGGTACTCAATCGGTTTCATCCATCTCTGGTCCACACACCCCAGCCTGTTGGCGTGGGGGATGAATTTGAGGTGAATGATATCCTGGCCATGAAGAAGGTAAGAGGGAGGACACTCTTTTTAATTGATTGGAAGGGCTTCGGCCCTGAAGAGAGACCTTGGGAGCCCCAGGAGAATATCCCCACTCATCAGATTTTGTCTAAATTTCTCTCCAGCCTTAGAAAGAGGGGGCATAAAGGGGGGGTACTGTTACATCACGCTCACCCGGTGCCAGGACTCCTCGCCCGATGTCACCACTTCCGGTGCTGCGGCCACGCTGGGGATCCCGTCAGGTGTGCACGTGCACCTCTCACACTTAATCCTGTGGCTGTGCGGCTATGCACAGCGCACACGTGCACCTCTCTCCGCTCTGTCTGCAGCCACGTCATCTCTATGGTCCTGGAGGGCCTAACCGGAAGTCTCTGTGCTCTTGCCCTATATCAGGCTGCCTCTTCCTGTGGGAGGCTCCTGATTATTGTTGTGGTACCCTGCTAAGCCGCTGGCTCCTGCTCGGTCGCTCTCTGTATTCAGGTCTCCTGTGCTCTGTGCTCTATCGTGCTTCTAAGCACATGCTCTGTATCACGATTGGCTGCAGCCACCGAGAAGCGGCCCAGCCCATAATCGCACCCATGCTGACCGACCACCACGGTGTTGGACCCTCCATACCGCAGAGGGGGACCCGGGCCTATCCGAACTAGGTAAGGGCAGAGACCGGGGTTCTGTGGCAGCTGAGCATGTGGACAAGTAAGAGACACGTAGAACTTGATTACACCGTACAACTTCAGGTATAGAGGAAATAAAGTTTACTAAAGTAATAAAGTAAAGACACACAGTACATAAATCAAACATGACTATGCCAGGCTCCCGATTCCACACCTCCCAGAAGGGTACCACCCAGAGGACCCCAAGGCACCAACGATCACCGCTGCACACATAGGTGGGACATCAGGACACAGGCATGACATCAGGGTACACGAGGTCATCAGGATGCAGCAAAACATCAGGGTACATGAGGTCATCAGGATGCAGACAGGACACACGAGGACATCAGGATCACGAACTCAGGAACATGAACTGGACCTCAGGAACATGGACACAGGAACATGGAATCAGGAACAAGGACTGGACATCAAGAACAAGGACCGGACATCAGGAACACGGACTGGACATCAGGAACACGGACTGGATCGCAGGAACATGGACTGGATCTCAGGAACATGTACCGGACATCAGAAACATGGACTCAGGAACATGGAATCAGGAACAGGGACTGGACATGTGGAACACGGAATCAGGAACACGGACTGGACATCAGGAACATGGACACAGGAACACGGACTGGATCTCAGGAACACGGACTCAGGAACATGGACCGGACATCAGGAACACGGACCGGACATCAGGAACACGGAATCAGGAACACGGACTGGACATCAGGAACATGGACACAGGAACATGGAATCAGGAACAAGGACTGGACATCAAGAACAAGGACGGATATCAGGAACACGGACTGGACATCAGGAACACGGACTGGATCGCAGGAACATGGACTGGATCTCAGGAACATGTACCGGACATCAGGAACATGGACTCAGGAACATGGAATCAGGAACAGGGACTGGACATGTGGAACACGGAATCAGGAACACGGACTGGACATCAGGAACACGGACACAGGAACACGGACTGGATCTCAGGAACACGGACTCAGGAACACGGACCGGACATCAGGAACACGGAATCAGGAACACGGACTGGACATCAGGAACACGGATCCAGGAACACGGACTGGATCTCAGGAACATCAGAACACTGGCATCGGACTCCGGACATCAGGCAACGATCGACAGGTTCCGGACATTGGCCTGCGGACATCAGGCTCCGGACATGAGGCTGCAGTATCAGGCTCAGGACATTTGGCAATGATCGGCAGGCTCCGGGCATCAGGCAGGGAAGGATAGGATCCGGACATCTGGAACTGGTCCTCAGGCTCCGGGCAAGAGGCCACTGTCATCGGACTCCAGACATCTGGCAGCGACCTAAAAAGGAACCCAAGCGGTCTGGTGCTAGCCCCACCGGGTTGAACAGGAGCCGGCTGGGGATAGCACCGAATAACAAGCTGAGCACAGAGTAGCAGAAACTCAGCAGACACACTGCACGCCTACTTCCAAGATGAACCCAGGTTATATCACAGAAAGTCAGTTAGCAAAGAGTCACAGTCACTGGGCACAGGGTTCAGGACACAGAAGGACTTCCAGGAACATAACTCAGCAGACACAGTTCAGACAGAGTCAGGTATAGGACAGGTACATGATCAAGGATTCAAGTCTAGATATACCGCCTCCAGGACAGACGCAGGAACAGGACCAAACAGGAATCAAAGCAAGGACTTTGGTACCAAAACATAAACAGGAGAGGTGCAGGATACAGTTCAGACAGGGTCAGGTACAGGATCAAGGATTGAGGCCTGGATATACCGTCTCCAGGACAGGTGCAGGAACAGGACCAAACAGGAATCAAGGCAAGGACTTTGTTACCAAAACATAGACTGGAGAGGTGCAGGAACACACAACACACGGCAAAATTCAGAAGCTTTGTGAGTAGCTAAGGCCCCGCCCATAGGGCAGGGAGCCTATATATAGGAGCTGCCCTCAGCAATTGGCTGGGGACAGCATTTCAAGTACACACACTAACCCTGATAAAAGCAGGGGAGGTGTGGCCACACATGCCCTTAGCAGAATCAGAAACCATTACACACAATCAGTGAAGGAAATGAGGCTCAGGGCACATGGCAGCGGCTGCACGCCCAGACACACGTGGTAAGTCATGCACCAGCTGCAAATGACCTCGCAACCCGCGGACAGCTTGCACAGCCGCAACCAGGGACCGCACATGTGGATGGTCATGCAGCAAAGCAAAGACCTAACACCACATGAACAGCTACGCAGCAGAGCAGGGAACTGAGCAGGCTCCATACAGGTAACAGCCAACAGTATCCCAGCTCAATTAGGGGGAAAGGAGCAAAGGGTTAAAGCAAAGACATGCATTGTCACGCCGACAACCAAGTACAGATAGAACAGCGTGACACTCCGCTTTGTGCTCTGTCGTGCTTCTTAGCACACGCTCTGCTCTGTGCTCTGTCGTGCTTCTTAGCACACCTCCTCTACATTGCCTTATACCCAAGCGTGCTTCCCAGCGCGTGCCTCACACTGTCCTGTACTCTGCGTGCCCTCGTGCACACGCCTTGCATGGTCCTGTACTCTGCATACCCTCGTGCACACCCCTTGCACTGTCCTGCTCTCTGCGTACCCTCGTGTACACGCCTGGCACTGTTTCGTACTCTGCGTGTTACCGTGTCCACGCTTTGCACACTTACACTTCCTGCATACTCACGTCTTCTGTGAGCCGGCCACCTGGTTCCAGCTGTCGTGGTACTTCACTCCCCTGGGTCTGCCCCTGACGCTCCCTGTATAAGGGGTGGTTCTCACTAGGTCAGCTCACCCAGGGTGGGTTGGTATCACGACCCAGAGGGTCCACTCCAGGAGTCGTCACAATAAACTAGGCATCATGGCAGCTAAAGAGACCTAAGATCTTTCTCTCCTAAAACTGTTACCTAGACATTTTAAAACACACCATAACTGTGATGCCTCTTCTTTACGCTTCACTGAGATTGACATGATCCGACCCAATATTAGAGGTGGTAACATCAGTGCAGCACTGGTTAAGCTTGAAACTAAATGCATTTGGACCATAAAAACGAATCCCTTTTGGGCCTCAGCAAAATTCTTAGCTTTGCCCCATACGTGTAAACCATTTTTTTTCGTCTCTGAACCGTTTTAATGTTTTTCATCATTGCACGAATTATAAAACTGTTTTCATGTGAGCCTTTTAAATATTTAACTTATCTTCTATATCTATGTATTTATTTATTTACCAGTACTTACCATTGTGTGATCTGCCACTTGCGAGGCTCTGGTCCTTTTTCTATACTGAGTCCCTTCGGATGTTTCTAGTGGAGAAATACATCAATTTGAGAGGGAAATGACCCTACATATTACAAAAATCTGCGTTAATGCACTGTATTATTTATTTAGTTCCAGTGTCATTCCCTTGTTTTCTCTCTTATTTCATTATTTATTATGTATTATTTCATCATTACTTATATACATTTTTATATTTTTTATTCTTTTATTTCTCATTATTCTTAATTATTTTTTATCTTTTGTTATTTATACTTTTTTATTTTTTCTATTCCTACTTATTTTCCTTCATCTTTCTTCTTTTTTCATCTTTTTCTGTCCCCTCCTTTCTTCCCCTCCCCACCTTCTCTCCTTCCTCTCCTTTAGCCTTCACCATATACATACCTTTATTAATCATCAATTATTTGTACTCACTAGTGTTGAGCATTCCGATACCGCAAGTATCGGGTATCGGCCGATATTCGCGTTATCGGAATTCCGATACTTAATTCCGATACTTTTTCAATATCGTATACCGGAATCGGAAGTTCCCATAATTCTTTGAGAGGCAATGTGATTTTAGTCAGCCAATGAGGAATCCTACGAAGTGTGGGCACATCCTGTAATGCTGCGGTCATCTTAACTAATGGCATGGCTGTGATTGGCTGCTGAAATGATGTCAGAATGCACTATAAAAGGCGCCGCCGCCATTTTAGCGTCACTGTGCTGTGAATTCAGATAGGGACAGAACGCTGCTCTGCTGACTCTGAGGGACAGTTAGAGATTGCGATTTAGTGTACTGTGCTGTAGGCAGGCTATCACCAACCGCTGTGTAAAGCTTCCTTTTGCCTGCAGTGTTGTTTTAACAGCTCTGCAAGGTGTGTGTGAGTGCAGGTGACGCTGCAGTTTGCTCTGCATCCAACGCTGTCTGTAGGCATCTGCACGTGTCACTCACAGACTCTTTTTTTTTTTCTTTAGTGTAATTCTAGCTGCTCCATTCAATAGAAATTATAGTGTGATGCGCTTCCATCCGTATCCAATACATTGGTTGCAAACACTATAGAAGTAGACAAAGGAGTAGCCTTTCCCAGATTGTGGACAGTTGTGTTTCAGTGTTCACTTCAGTCTGTGTTTTTTATTTTTTGAGTGCATATCACGCTCCAGTTACTTGTTCAAGCACTGCTGCTTGTACTCTGCTGAGCGTGTCTCAGTGCCTCATCCTTTTCATTTTTCTCCAATTGGTTCTGCTCCATTCCATTTAAAATCTAATCTATTAGTGTGACGCGCTTCCATCCGTATACAATACATTGGTTGCAAACACTATAGAAGTAGACAAAGGAGTAGCCTTTCCCAGATTGTGAACAGTTGTGTTTCAGTGTTCACTTCAGTCTGTGTTTTTTATTTTTTGAGTGCATATCACGCTCCAGTTACTTGTTCAAGCACTGCTGCTTGTACTCTGCTGAGCGTGTCTCAGTGCCTCATCCTTTTCATTTTTCTCCAATTGGTTCTGCTCCATTCCATTTAAAATCTAATCTATTAGTGTGACGCGCTTCCATCCGTATACAATACATTGGTTGCAAACACTATAGAAGTAGACAAAGGAGTAGCCTTTCCCAGATTGTGGACAGTTGTGTTTCAGTGTTCACTGCAGTCTGTGTTTTTTTTTTTTTTGAGTGCATATCACGCTCCAGTTACTTGTTCAAGCACTGCTGCTTGTACTCTGCTGAGCGTGTCTCAGTGGCTCATCCTTTTCATTTATCTCCAATTGGTTCTGCTCCATTCCATTTAAAATAAATATAATCTATTAGTGTGACGCGCTTCCATCCGTATACAATACATTGGTTGCAAACACTATAGAAGTAGACAAAGGAGTAGCCTTTCACAGATTGTGAATAGTTGTGTTTCAGTGTTCACTGCAGTCTGTGAGGTATTTTTTTTTTTTTTTAAATGCAGATCACGCTCCATTTACTTCTTCAACCACCGCTGCGTGTACTCTGCTGAGTGTCTGTCACTGGCTCATCCTTGTCATTTTTCTAAAATTGGTGCTGCTTTATTCTATTTAAAATAATTCAAATCTATTACAGTGACGTGCTTCCATCCGTATACAATACATTGGTTGCAAACAATATAGAAGTACACAAACGGGCCTTTCACAGCTACTGAACATGGGTTTTAATTTTTAACTAAAATATGTATTTTTTCAAATGACACAAATATAAGTAATGTTGAAGAGGAATAGTCCTACATCCATTGTTTGCACAATATTACAGGTGTACATCATGTCCCTTAATCAACAATGTATTATTATATTTACTTGTATGCTTTTATTTAAAAGCCAAGAACACAGAAGGATAACCTTCGCACTGCAGCTGTTGTCAAAGTTCAACCCACATTATGCACTTCCAACATTGCAGCATTTGAGGCATGATGTGAGTTGGATTTGTCAAAGTTATGGAGTGAGAAGGTTCACCATCAGTACCCTATAGCATAAGTATGCTTTTGTGTTAGCATTTGTGTTAGACATGTGGATATCTGCCATAATATGTCACAATTATTTAGTTACAGATTTGTTACCAACACTAATCATTGAATGGTTTTAAATTTGACGTTTCACTTGTTTACAGCTTAGAAATAAGGGTGTAGCCTGATATCTATGTGTAGCACTAGCCACTTTAACATGTCATGTTTTTTTCAACATGTGTAGCTAGGTAGCAGTAATTTTTGCCGGACACACAGCAGGGGAACAGCAGGCGTTACTGAACCCCACAAACACATCATCGATTGTTTTGATCTGTGCATCCAACACTTCTGAGCCCAGGGTCAAGGAGGGTGTAGCCTGAGGCCTAGTATGAGATGTTTGAACTTTAATTTGAACTTTAATTTGGAGTTAGCAGCATTAATTTTTGTCAGACACGCAGCAGGGGAACAGCAGGCGTTACTGAACCCCACTATCACTATAGCTTGTGTATTGGCTGTGGACACGACACTTCTGAGCAGCAACTGGCAGTGTTGTAGCCCAGGGAGTATAGCTCAGGTGGTAGAAAGATGAACATAACAGGAGACATGGAAAACGTTGCCAACCAGTTAGTTAATCTGAAACCGGACAGGCAAATTCAGGCGAGATCCATGCCTAGTTCATTTTCAGAAAAGTAAGCCGTTCTACATTATCGGAGGATAGTCGCAAGCAACGGTCTGTTAGTACACCACCTGCAGCAGTAAAGACGCGCTCCGATAATACACTGGCAGCAGGGCAAGCCAGCACCTCCAATGCATACTGGCTAAGCTCTGGCCATGTATCCAGCTTAGAGACACAAAAGTTGAATGGGGAAGAGCCATCTGGGAGTACACTGAGAGGGCAAGACATGTAGTCTGTCACCATCTTACGGAAATGTTGCCTCTGCTGACTGGAGCCGTCTCGGATGGTGTAGACATTGGTGGCGCTGCCACAAAACTTCGACACATTTGGAACATACTGTTCTTGCCCTGTGCAGAGGCGCTGCTTGTGCTCCCTCTTGTTGCAGAGCTGTCTCCACTGCCTCGACGCACAGAGCTGCTTTGTAAAGCAGTAGCAGCAGCGCTCTCGGCTGGAATGGAGAACATTATGGATTGCACCAGTGTGTCTTGGTACTTCCGCATTTTACGCTCCCGGTTCAACGGTGTGATGAGGCTTTCTAAGTTGTCCCGGTAGCGAGGGTCTAGGAGGGTGTACACCCCAATAATCAGACGTGGTGTGAATGTGTTCGATGCGGCGGTCGTTTCTCAGCCACTGCAGCATGAAATCAACCATGTGCTGCAGACTCCCAACTGGCCAAGAAACGTTGTCCCCTGCAAGAGGCATCATCTCTGCCTGCTGTGCATCACCCCACCCTTGGTCTACATACTGACTAGAGCATTGTCTACCTCCCTCTGGAGCGATGTCTTCCTCCTCCATTGACTCCTCCTCATCCTCCTCACAAAGTCCTTCAAATACATAAAAATTTACAAAATTTAAAACTCAAAATTTAAAAACTTTGTATCATAATTCTGTAACATCAGTTTATGGAAACACAATAGCATTACAAAAGGATAGACAAAAACTGTACATTATGTGCTTTGTAAATACATTAAAAGTTTGTAATGGTTATGAAAATATAGACAGCGACTCTGGAGGTTCAATTGTTGATACAGCATGGTACTTTGAAAGTCCTCCAGCCCTTTGTGAGGAACCACGTTGCGCTGACTGTCCAGAAGGTGATGGAATTTGTGACTCCTCATCCTCCACCTCTTCCAAAACCTCATGCCTTAGTGCTTGCAGTGTTTTTGAAGCAGGCAGATAAGGGGACAGTCAGGCTCACTAGTGCATCATCTGCACTCGCCATCCGCGTTGACTCATCAAACGCACGCAAAACGTGGCAGATATCCTTCATAGAGTCCTTCGGCACTCATTACACTGGCAGTGGCTGCCCATTCATTATAGGATCCAATTCTAATTACTGGTTCTCACCAACAAAGCTCTCCACAGCGCAGCACCCCCCTACATCTCCTCCCTTATTTATATTTATCGGCCTAACCGACTGCTGCACTCTGCAAACGACCTTCGACTAACCTCTGCACTAATCCGTACCTCCCACTCCCAACTCCAAGACTTCTCCCGCGCTGCGCCAATCCTCTGGAATGCTCTACCCCAAGAAATTCGGACTATCCGCAATTTGGATGGTTTCAGGCGCTCCTCAAAACACATTTGTTCACAGTGGCCTATCACATTCACTAATCAAAGTCATTCTATGTGTAATTCTGTGTGTGTAGCCCATTCACTATCTCCATGCATACCTCACTCCCTTAAAATGGCTGGACCATCATTGTAAAAACACCATTGTATATAAACACCTGTACTTTGTATCTCCCCACCTCATTGTAGATTGTAAGCTTTCACCAGCAGGGGCGGCTGATTTTGCTTTAATT
>JARQOD010012838.1:0-18056 GCA_033576555.1 Oophaga sylvatica | reverse complement strand
AAGTAAAGGCACCCAATTTTGCCACAAAAAACTGGGAAAACGTATTGACTCGAGTATAAGCCAGGTATGCATTGTCCCCTCCTGGTTTATGCATGGTTCCCCATCCGGGTAGCATGGTTCCTCATCCCCATCATTGATGCATGACCATCTCATCCTATCATGGTATGCATGGCCCCTTCTCCCCATCCCGGTATGGCATGGTTCCTCATCCCTATCCGGGGCATCCATGGCACCCCCCATCCCTAGACTTGCAGCATGACCCCCATCAGAAAAAGCAAAAAAAAAAAATAAAGAAAAAAAACCCAAAACCCCCAATTACCTTCCTCCCCTCCCTCGCATGCAACAGTTTGGGTGATCACGGGTCCCCGCTATTAAGGGAAAAATATGCACGGCTTTCCACGTCTATGGGAGTGAGGAGGTAATATCTTTCCTTGAGTAGTGGGCACACGCGATCGCCTGGTTTCTGCCAAAGTGGGCAGCTGTGGCTGCCCAATATGGCGCTATTACAGAGAAATAAGATCCCCTGCCAATCGTAAATTTCCCATTTCTTCTTTTCCCTCTTAAAAACAGGCGGGCACAGTTTCAGCCACGGGCCCCGGCTCCTGCCTCTTGCGACACGCTGCTCCCCCTCCATCTTCCGGGACAATGAGTGAATAAAAACGGGGCGGCGTTTTCAGCACAAAAAGAATATGCTGAAAATCGTCTTATACTCAGGTATATACGGTAATAGAAACATGTCACCACTTCTGTATTTTCCAGCTACTCGGGTTTTACTTTACAAATATTTATGTAAAATACTGAAGTGTGTTCATGCCAAACAGAAATAAATCAAATTAACCCATTCCAACCCCTGCACCCCCTGTCCATTATTTTGTGCAGAGTCCAAATCGCCAGCCTTTTAAACTTAATTACATCTACGTTACCCAATCGCCACCTGGTCCATTCTTTTACCCAGTGACCTTAATCAACCCCCTCTGCGACCATCTTCCTCTGCCAGACCAGGATTCTCAGCTATTCTCCACAGAAATCCATTTTACATAGCCAGTCAGCTTGTCAAAAAAAACAGTTACATACGAATTTTACAGCTCCACTTTTTTGTAGCATTTATTCTTTTTTTTTTTTTCCTTTTTTACATACAGTAGCATGGGAAAAGTCTGGGCACCCCTGGTAAAAATTACATTATATATATATATATATATATATATATATATACATACACATATATACATACACACACACACACACACACACACACACATAATGAACCTATGCACAACTTTGGGCACCCTTAGGGCCTGTACACACGTTCCGGATTTGCCTGCGGAATTTTCCGCACAGAATCCGCACCTCTTGGCAGAAAACGTAGGTGCGGTTTTGACGCGGTTTTTTGTGCGGATTTACCCTGCCGTTTTGCACCTATAATGGAATAGGTGTAAAACCACAGCGGAATCCGCACAAAGAATTGACATGCTGCGATTTTAAAACCGCACCAAATACGCGCGGAAAATTCCGCATCATGTGCACAGCTTTTTTTTCCCCATAGATTTACATTACACATTGCACTGCCTGCGGAACTGCAGCGGAACCGCAGGGCAAAAACCACTGCGGAACCGCAGGCAAAACCGCAACGTATGCACAGGCCGGGTTCCTCTGCAGTTCCGCAGGCAGGGCACTGTGTAATGTAAATCTATGGAAAAAAAAAAAAAATGCTGTGCACATGATGCGGAATTTTCCGCGCGGATTTGGTGCAGTTTTAAAACCACAGCATGTCAATTCTTTGTGCGGATTCCACTGCGGTTTTACACCTTTTCCATTATAGGTGCAAAACCGCAGGGCAAATCCGCACAAAAACCGCACCTGCGTTTTCTGCCAAGAGGTGCGGATTCTGTGCGGTAAAATCCGCAGGCAAATCCACAACGTGTTAGAGATTTGAGTGCTCAGATAACACTGATCAAGCTTTCAGACCTTAATTAGCCTGTTAGGTTTAGGACTTGTTCACCATCATCGTTAGAAAAAGCCAGGTGATGCAAATCTCCCAGGTTTATAAAAACCCAACCTCCTCTAACCTTGTGCCAAAAACAGCAGCCATGGGTTCTTCTAAGCAGCTGCCTAGCACTCTGAAAATGGTGGAGGCTCACAAAGCAGGAGAAGGATATAAGATAGCAAAGAGTTTTCAAGTTCCCTTTCCTCACTTCGAAGTGTAATTAAGAAATGGCAGTTAACAGGAACAGTGGAGGTCAAGAAAAGGTCTGGATACCAGCACAATTTCAGCGAGAGCTGCTCGTAGGATTGCTAGAGAGGCAAATCAGAACTCCCGCTCATCCCCGAGATCTCAATCTGAGAATGCAGCGCCCCCCGGCGGCCATTTTCCCGGAGGCCACCGCATCGCAGAGCACCACCGCCGTCACACCAGCCTGGGATGGGATTTCCCAGAGGCCACCGTATCGCAGCAATGGATATTTGCAGCCACCGTATTTGTAAGTATATTTCAACTATAAGACGAATCCCCATTTTCCCCAAAAAATTTTGGGGAAAAAGTGCGTCTTATAGTTTGAAAAATACGTTAATTCAATATAGGATGTGCTGTAAATTTTTTTCATAAGAATTTGGGAAAGTTATGAAATCTATATATATATATATATATATATATATATATATATATATATATATATATATATATATATATATATATATATATACACACACACACACCGTATATACTCATGTATAAGCCAACCCGTGTATAAGCCGACCCCCCTAATTTTGCCACAAAAAACTTGGAAAACGTATTGACTCGCGTATAAGCCGGGTGTATAAGTTGACATCCTGCTGTGCTCCACTATCCAGCTCTGTGCGCCCCCATTCTCCTCTGTGCTCCCCTCCTCCTACTCCATTATCCTGACCTGCTCGTGCTTTCCATCCTCCCCCGTCCTGCTCCGTGCTCCCCGATCCAGCTCTGCACTCCCCCATTCTCCTCTGTGCCCACCCGCGTCCTGCTCCGTGCTCTCCGTCCTCCCCCATTCTGCTCCGTGCTCTCCGTCCTCCCTCCCGTCCTGCTCCATGCTCCCTGTCCTCCTCCATGCTCCCCCCATCCTCCTCCATCATACTCACCCTCCCCGTGCCATCGCTGAACGTCCCGGCCGGCAATCCTGCAGCTCTCCAGCGCTGAGCGGTGACGTAATACCGCTCATTAAGGCCATGAATATGGAGGCCACGCCCATGGGGAGTGGCGTCGCGTCCATATTACATGACCTTAATGAGCAGGTATTACGTCACCGCTCAGCGCTGGAGAGCTGCAGGAAGCCGGGGAGAACGCAGGATTGCAGGGACGTTCAGCGATGGCACGGGGAGGGCGAGTATGATGAATATGATGAGTATGAATAAATCCCCAACAGTGTCACCAGCAAAGCACCCCCACACCATCACACCACCTCCTCCATGCTTCACGGTGGGAACCAGGCATGTAGAGTCCATCCGTTCACCTTTTCTGTGTGCAAAGCAGTAATCAAAGCAAAAAGGTGGCTAATTTGAAGAACCTAGAATATAAGACATATTTTCAGCTGTTTCACACTTTTTTTGTAAAGTGTAATGTATAATTCCACATGTGTTAATTCATAGTTTTGATGCCTTCAGTGTGATTCTACAATTTTCATAGCTATGAAAATACAGAAAAATCTTTGAATGAGAAGGTGTGTCCAAACTTTTGGTCTGTACTGTACATGCTCAGATGTGAGGCAGGAAAATTGTCGGAGTTGGAGGTTTGGCTTACCGACTCCACAGCCCTGATTGATTAGGGTAGATTTACACGTTTTATTTTATAAAATATCATGTTAGTGTAACAATGCTAAAGGAGACATGCACAATTATCTATAGCAGGTTTCAGATTTTTCTAAGAATGCATGAGCTCAGGTCAATACATCTGGACTAAGGAAAATTTAATTTTCTTTAGCTTACAATGTTCCAAACGCATCAGAAATTAATTAAAAAAAATGTTGGGAAGTTTTGCTCCCTATGGACACAAGTTAATATTACTTATATAGCGCCAACATACTTTTTTAGGTCTGTCTTCCGGAAACCACTTTAGTCCGATGCCCTTTTCAACATGTCATTCAGAACAGGAACAACCATTCGAAGAAAAGGGTATGGAGCACAATTTATTTTTAGAGTGACAATCGTCTGACCAAGTTTTCAGCCATATTGCTCGCCTAGCTGTATTGGCTAGTGCCCCGTTCCTTGCGGTGAATCCAATGGATTCTGCAGAGGCGTCTGACATAAAACCTGTCGCCATCTTGGGTAGCGGCATAGATTTCAAGATCTCCTCTCTGGGCGTCTTCTTCCTTAGATGAGCCTCCAACTCTTCCATCCATATATTCATGGACCTTGCCACAGAGGTAGATGCTATTTTAGCCTTAATTATGGCTGCAAAGGTCTCCCATGTTTTTTTTTTGTTTTAGAAGTCCCTCTGCCTTTCTGTCCATAGAATCTTTAACCCCTTCACCCCCAAGGGTGGTTTGCACGTTAATGACCGGGCCAATTTTTACAATTCTGACCACTGTCTCTTTATGAGGTTATAATTCTGGAACGCTTCAACGGATATTCGCGATTCTGAGACTGTTTTCTCGTGACATATTGTACTTCACGTTAGAAGTAAAATTTCTTCAATATAACTTGCGTTTATTTTTGAAAAAAACGCAAATATGGCGAAAATTGTTAAAATTTTGCAATTTTCAAACTTTGAATTTTTATTCCCTTAAAACAGAGAAATATATCACACAAAATAGTTAAGAAATAACATTTTCCGCATGTCTACTTTACATCAGCACAATTTTGGAACCAAAATTTTTTTTTGTTAGGAAGTTATAAGGGTTAAAAGTTGACCAGCAATTTCTCATTTTTACAACAAAATTTACAAAGCCATTTTTTTTAGGGACCACCTCACATTTGAAGTCACTTTGAGGGGTCTATATGGCAGAAAATACCCAAAAGTGACACCATTCTAAAAACTGCACCCTCAAGGTACTCAAAACCACATTCAAGAAGTTTATTAACCCTTCAAGTGCTTCACAGGAGCTGAAGCAACGTGGAAGGAAAAAATGAATATTTAACTTTTTAGCCACAAAAATGATCTTTTACAAACTTTTTTTTTTTTTCACAAGGGTAAAAGGAGAAAATGGGCAGATAAAGTTGTTATGCAATTTCTCCTGAGTACGCCAATACCCAATATGTGGGGGAAAACCACTGTTTGGGCACACGGCAGAGCTCGTAAGGGAAGGAGCGCCGTTTGACTTTTTCAAACTAAAATTGGCTGGAGTTGAGACTGGACGCCATGTCGAGTTTGGAGAACCTCTTATGCGCCTAAACAGTGGAAACCCCCACAAGTGACACCATTTTGGAAACTAGACCCCCTAAGGTACTTATCTAGATCTGTTGTGAGCACTTTGAACCCCCAAGTGTTTCACAAAAGTTTATAATGCCTGGGTGTGAAAAAAAAGAACAAAACAATTTTCCACAAAAATGATTTTTTAGTCCCAAATTTTTGAATTTTCCCAAGGAAATTGGACCCCAAAAGTTGTTGTCCAATTTGTCCTGAGTACGCCGATACCCCATATGTGGGGGGGGGGGGAACTGTTTGGGCGCACGGCAGGGCTTGGAAAGGAAGTAGTAACGTTTTGGAATGCAGACGTTGATAGGGGTCATGTTCCGTTTGCAGTGCCCCAGATGAGCCTAAACAGTGGAAACCCCCCACAAGTGACCCCATTTTGGAAACCAGACCCCCTAAGGAATTTATCTAGATCTTTGGTGAGCACTTTGAACCCCCAAGTGCTTCACACAAGTTTATAATGCCAGGGAATGAAAATAAAAAATCCTATTTTTTTTCCCACAAAAATTATCTTTTAGTCACTAATTTTTTATTTTCCCAAGGGTAACAGGAGAAATTGGACCACATAAGTTGTTGTACAATTTGTCCTGAGTACGCTGATACCCCATATGTGGGGGGGAACCACTGTTTGGGCGCACGGCAGAGCTCGGAATGGAAAGAGCACCATTTGACTTTTTCCAACCAAAATTTGCTGGAATTGAGATTGGATGCCATGTTGCATTTGGAGAGCCCCTGATGTGCCTAAACAGTGGAAACCCCCCACAAATGACCCCATTTGGGAAACTAGACCCCCTAAGGAACTTATCTAGATCTTTGGTGAGCAATTTGAACCCCCAAGTGCTTCACACAAGTTTATAACGTAGAGCCGTAAAATTTAAAAATCATATTTTTTCCACAAAAATGATCTTTTCACCCCAATTTTTATTTTTCCAAGGGTAACAAGACTCCAAAAGTTATTGTGCAATTTGTCCTGAGTGCGCTGATACACCATATGTGGGGGTAAACCACTGTTTGGGTGCATGGCAGAGTTTGGAAGGGAAGGAGCGCCGTCTTGACTTTTCAACGCAGAATTGGCTGGACGCCATGTCGTGTTTGGAGAGCTCCTGATCTGCCTAAACAGTGAAAACCCCCCACAAATGACACCATTTTGGAAACTAGACCCCTCAAGGAACTTATCTAGATGTGTGGTGAGCACTTTGAACCCCGAAGTGCTTCACAGAAGTTTATAACGTACAGCCGTAAAATAAAAAATCTTTTTTTTTTTTTTTGTTACAAAAATGATTTTTTCGCCCCCAATATTTTATTTTCACAAGAGTAACAGGAGAAATTGGACCTCAAAAGTTGTTGTCCAATTTGTCCTGAGTACGCTGATACCCAATATGTGGGAGAAAACTACTGTATGGGTACACGTTGGGGCTCGGAAGGGTAGTAGTGACGTTTTGGATTGCAGACTTTGATGGAATGGTCTGGGGGCGTCATGTCGCATTTGGAGAGCCCCTGATGCGCCTAAACAGTGGAAATCCCCAACAAGTGACCCCATTTTGGAAAATAGACCCCACAAGGAACTTATCTAGATGTGTGGTGAGCGCTATGAAGCCCCAAGTGCTTCACAGAAGTTTATAATGTACAGCCGTAAAAACAAAAAAATATTTTTTTTGTACAAAAATTATATTTTTGCCCCCAGTTTTTTATTTTCCCAAGGGTAACAGAAGAAATAGGACAAATTGCACAATAACTCTTGGGGTCCAGAGTACGCTGATACCCCATATGTGGGGATAAACTACTGTTTGGACGCATGGCAGAGCTCAGAAGTGAAGGAGCACCGTTTGACTTTTTCAACGCAGAATTGGCTGGAATTGAGATCAGACGCCATGTCACATTTGGAGAGCCCCTGATGTGCCTAAACAGCGGAAACCCCCCAATTCTAACTCCAACCCTAACCCCAACACACCCCTAACCCTAGTCCCAACCCTAACCACAAACCTAACCCTAACACACCCCTAATCCCAACCCTAACCCTAACTTTAGCGCCAACCCTAACCCTAACTTTAGCCGCAACCCTAACGGGAAAATAATAATAATCTTTATTTTTATATAGCGCTAACATATTCCGCAGCGCTTTACAGTTTTGCACACATTATCGTCGCTGTCCCCGATAGGGAATCTAGATTGTGAGCCCTATCAGTATGTCTTTGGAGTGTGGGAGGAAACCGGAGAACCCGGAGGAAACCCACGCAAACACGGGGAGAACATACAAACTCCTTGCAGATGTTGGAAAATGGAAATAAATACATTTTTTTATTTTATTACTTTTCCCTAACTAAGGAGGTGATAAAGGGGGGTTTGATTTACTATTTATAGCGGGTTTTCATGATTGGCAGCTGTCACGCTAAAAGACGCTTTTTATTGCAAAAATAGTTTTTTGCATCGCCAAATTTTGAGAGCTATAATTTTTGCATATTTTGGCCCACAGAGTCATGTGTGGTCTTATTTTTTGCGGTACGAGTTGACGTTTTTATTGGTACCATTTTTGAGCACGTAACATTTTTTGATCGCTTTTTATTTCGATTTTTGGGAGGTTAGAATGAACAAAAATCAGCAATTCATGAATTTCTTTTGGGGGAGGCGTTTTTATTGTTCCGCGTCTGGTAAAATTGATAAAGCAGTTTTATTCTTCGGGTCAGTACGATTATGGCGATACCTCATTTATATCATTTTTTTATATTTTGGCGCTTTTATAGAATAAAAACAATTTTATATAAAAAATAATTATTTTTGCATCGCTTTATTCTGCGAGCTATAACTTTTTTATTTTTTCGCTGATGATGCTGTATGGCAGCTCGTTTTTTGCGGGACAAGATGACGTTTTCAGCGGTTTATTTATATCGGTCTTTTTGATTTCGTGTTATTCCACTTTTTGTTCGGCGGTATGATGATAAAGCATTGATTTTTTTTTTTTTTTTTTTTAAGGGGTTCACTAAAGGGGTTAACTAGTGGGACAGTTTTATAGGGGGAGTCGTTACGGACGCGGCGATACCGAATATGTGTACTTTTATTGTTTTGGTTTTTTTATTTGCAGGAAGAAATGAATTTATTGGGAATATTTTTTTTTTATTATTTATTTAGGATTTTTTTTTAAAAACATGTTTATTTTTATTATTTTAACTTTTTTACTTTGTCCCAGGGTGGGACATCACTGTATTTTATCAGATCGCTAGTGTGACAGTGTACACAGCACTCTGTCACACCAGCGATCGCTCAGGCAGTGCAGCAGGCTTCTCAGTGCCTGCTCTCAGCAGGCACTGAGGAAGCCGCCTCCCTCCAGGACCCCGGCGCCATCTTGGATCCGGGTCCTGGGAGGGAGGAAGCCCTCTGAACAGCGCGATCAAACATGATCGCGCTTGTCTGAGGGTCTCAGGGGGGCGCGCAGGGAGCCCCCTCCCTGCGCGATGCTTCCCTGTGCCCCCAGTACACCGCGATCATGTTTGATCGCGGTGTGCAAGGGGTTAATGTGCCGGGAGCGGTCCGTGACCGCTCCTGACACACCGTCACGGGTGTCAGCTGTGATACTCAGCTGACACCCGGCGGCGATTAGCCTATGACGTACTATCCCGTCCATGGTCAGATTGTCACGGGTTTTATGGACGGGATAGTACGTCTAATGTCAGAGAGGGGTTAAGGCATAACGAAGGGGATAGCGGTTTTCTTTGATACCATCGCTAGGATATCTACCTTAGGGATCTCTTCCCATAATTTTGTGTCCTCAAGCTCAAAAGGTAGATGTAATCTGAAACTTCTTGGAATTGTCTTCCTTAATATGGTTATTGACAGGGAATACCTTCTTCATACGGCTCCTTAAACCCCCGAACATTTCATCCTGTACTAGTATTCCTGACGGCTGATAATAGTGTGTCAGTATCTTCCCAAGAGAAAAGACGGATTTTGGTAAGAACTTACCTGTAAAATCCTTTTCAGCGAAGGAAGGAAGAGAGACACAGTATTCATTACTGATGGGTAGGCGGAGCCCAGATAGGATTGACACCTCAGATTAAAAAGAGTGTTGATCGGCCCCTCCAGCTCGGGCTCCTCCTACTCAGCTTTCTTCAGTCGTACCCAAGCTTAAGGAAGAGCAAGATCACCAGCGGAGCAACATAACCCCTTCTGAAGGACTTCAGAGAAAAACACAATAATACAGGTTATGCATACATTTGGCAAAAAATCACACAGTTCCAGGTACTACTCACTGGACCTGACCACTGCGATGAGCTGGTAATGCTGGAACAGAGCCGTAGCGCGTCGACCTCAGCCCAGATAAACGCTATCAGAGAAGGGTCACGCCGCATCTGTAAATACAACAACACACTTCTGCCATGGGAGGGAGCTGTGTCTCTCTTCCTTCCTTCGCTGAAAAGGATTTTACAGGTAAGTTCTTACCAAAATCCGTCTTTCAGCTGCTGAGGGAAGGAAGAGAGCCACAGTATTCATTACTGATGGGACGTCCCAAAGCAGTTTAAAAATAAGGGTGGGAAAAAAACCAACAAAAGGCAGAAACCCAACAACCTAGATAAAAGCGCAACAGGCACCAAATACAAGTTAACTAGAACTTTAAACTACCGCTGCCTGCAGGACCCTACGTCCTAAGGCCGCATCAGCGGAAGCACTAACGTCCACCTTATAAAACTTTGTAAATGTGTGGACAGGACACCAGGTCGCCGCTCGGCAGAGTTGAGCTGCCGAAGCCTTGATAAAAGGCCCACGATGAAGCCACAGCCCTCGTGGAGTGAGCTCGAACTTTAATCGGGCAAGGTTCGCCTTTAAGTCGGTAAGCTTCCAAAATGGCCGACCGAATCCAACGAGCTATAGAGTCCTTGGAAGCTCGTTGACCACGCCTGCGACCTGCAGGAATTACAAACAGAAAAACTGACTTCCGAAAAAACTTGAGTCATAGGCAAATAGAACTTCAAGGCCCGCACCAAATCCAATGTGTGCAAGGCCCGTTACTTTGCCTTCCTCGGGCCCGGGCAAAGCGAGGAAAACACAATATCCTGGTTAACATGAAAATGCGACACCACCTTAGGTAGAAAGTCGCCCCGTGTGTAAAGCACTACTCGATCAGAGTAAAACTCCAGGAAAAGAGGCGAGCAGGAAAGAGCCGCCAACTCAAAAACTCTTCTCAAAGAGGTTACCGCCACTAAGAAGACAACCTTCCAAGAAAGTAGAGAAAGGCTAGCAGAAATCATAGCCTCAAAAGGCACATGTTGAAGAGCCTCCAAGACATGGTTGAGCCGCCATGGAGACACAGACGCCTTCCGCGGCGGAAACTGACGGGTTACTCCGCGAAAAAAAGGAAAGCACGTCTCTACGGGAGGCGATAGCCCTCCGAAACAGTAATGACAGAGTAGAAACCTGACCTTTCAGGGTGCGCACTGCCAAACCTTTGTCCAGCCCATACTGTAGACAAATTGGGAATGGAAAAAAAACCCTTGGGTTCCTTGAAGAACCCGAACACCACGAAAAGAAGACTTCCCAAGTCTTGTGATAAATCCTAGTAGTAGCCGAACTACTGGCAGCTCGCAGAGTGGCAATGACTTTGCTGAAAAACCTCTAAGGGTCAATATTTCGGTCTCAAGAACCACGCCGTCAAACGCAGAGACTTCAAGTCCGGATGACGAGCGGGTCCCTGGGTTAACAGGACCGGGCGAAGAAGAAGTGGGAATGGCGGCGCCGCCAAAAACGACACTAGTGTCGAGAACCACGTCCTTAGACTAGCTCGAAATGGTCCCACGGATCCACCAGAGCGTCTACCGCCACAGCCTTCGAGTCCTTGTACCTGGACATGAAGGTCGGTAGTTTAGTATTGAACCTGGACGCCATCAAGTCCACTTGATGAGTTCCCTAAAGGGAGCACAGCAGTGCAAAAAATTTTCGGATGAAAACTCCATTCTCCGGGATCCATCTTCTCGCGACTGAGGAAGTCCGCCGTGGTATTCTGGACTCCTGGGATGTGAATCGCAGAGATGGCTGGAACCCTGGACTCGGCCCATATCAGGATCCGAGACACCTCCATCAAGAGCCTGGAACTCCTCGTCCCGCCTTGGTGGTTGATATATGCGACCGCCGTCGCGTTGTCTGTCTGCACTCGGACTGACAGACCGCTCAAAGAGACCGTCCAGTGTTGGAGGCAAAGAAAAAATTGCCCTCAATTCCAGGATGTTGATCGGTAGAACCGACTCTTCCGATGACCATACTCCCTGGATCCAAAGATCGTTCCAGACACCCCCCCCAGCCTGTCAGGCTGGCATTGGTGGTTATGACCGACCACTTCGGAGGGAGGAAAGACTTTCCCAGGGATAACGCTCCTGGACGTAACCACCATCCTAGGGATTCTCGCACCCTGTGAGAGATGGTGACGCTGCAATCCAGTGAAAACTTGCGATCGATCCCAACGACTCAGAATGAGCTTTTGGAGAGCTCTGGAATGAAATTGGGCAAACGGAAGTGCCTCCATGGTCAAAACCAGAAGGCGCATACCTTCCGAAGGGACATTGCTGTCGCAGACTTCATAATCTGTACATGTCAGAAAAAACATGCCTGCTTATCTGGAGGTAGGGACACCACCGCCCGTACCGTGTCGAAATGCATCCCCAAAAACAGGATCGACTGCGACGATTCAGAGACTACTTCCCCTTGAGCTGAAGGGATAGATTGCGAGCCGTCACTGCCTCCTCCTTTGAGGACGCCACAATCGAAAGGTCGTCCAGGTAGGGGCGAATCGTAAATCCCCGTCTTCTTTGAAGACTTGCCATGAGATTTAGACGCCAGAATCGTTGTAGAAATTCTGGGAGTTAAGGCCAAGCGAATGACCGAGCCACAACCTGGTAATGGTTGATCTATGGCAAAAACGAAGGAAGCGCTGGTGAGCTCTTCCGACGGAAACATGCAATTAAGCGTCGCGAATGTCGATTGACCAAAAAGTCGTTCTGCGACAGGACTGCCATAACGGAGCGAAGCGACTCCATGCGTAATTTTTGGGTGTGGACAAGCCGATTCAATCTTTCCAGAATAGGACGAAATTTGTCCTCCTTTTTGGGGACTACTAAGAGGTTGAATAAAAAAAAATCCTCTTCCCCGGTCCTCTGCGGAACCGGTATCACCACACCCTTCTGCAGAAGGGAATCGACCTCTCGCAGTAGAGAGGTAAATAGTTCGGCTCTGACGGAATGCAAGATTGGCAAAACAACTGTCCGGGGGTCGAGAAAGAAACTCTATGAAGTAGCCTGCCAACACAACCTGTGTCACCCAGGCGTCCGACACACGGGAAACCCAAGTCGGTTTGAATTGGGAGTAAACGACCCCCCACTCGAGAGCGCTCGAGTGAGATTCAGATGTCAGTCCGCCTTAGCGGATTTTTTGCCAGCTTCTGTCTTAACAGAAGTTCTGTTTCCAGGGTATGCGGGGATCCATCTTGTCACGCCGTCCTTAGACGGTCCAACCGGCTCAGGGGACTTAACAAGTACACCTAGATCCTTAATACCGAATCTATGATCCACGGCCTCGCAGATGAATATTGTTGCCATCTCCGTTTTTCTGCCCAGCGTGTCCTGCAGACTCGCCTTCCCTTTACCAGGAAGATTTGCTAAGCTGGGATAAAGGGACATTCACTTCAGGAGAAGGGATCCAATTATCAATCAACTCCGTAGAAAAAACGGATACAGTTTGTAAAGTGTCGCGACCCATGCGACTCCTGAAACATCCGGGCCGACTTACCAGGACGTCTAGTTACCTCCTCCGGTAACTGTAACGCCCTCATGGTTCCAATAGAAATTTTAGTACGGCCCATGAGAGAGGCAGAGTGTCCCTGCCGATCCTCCTTATCCGAATCGGACTTCTTCGCTAAGCGAGAAGGAAGGCACCGATTTGTGTCACTTCCTTGAGAGGATCTAGCTGACACTCCATAACCTAAAAGGTCAGACAGGCCATCAATAGACACTAGTGAAGGCCTCCATTTTGACACCACTGGAACCTCCGACCGCCGCGCATGAGTCGAGGTCTGCGTGTCAGATACGCGAGGCTGAACCGTAGCGGATCTGGGAGACGGTCTCTGACATGCCCTTGCACAGTATATGGCAGGTTAAACCTGTCAGTAACCAGGACAGTGTTTCTTAAAGAAAACACAAACGCTGAAGGGTTAAAGCTCTAAAAGAGAGAGCTACCCCAGCTGTCCCCCATTAAGAGTTAACCGCCTAAGAAGGGGTTAAAGTAGCCGACTCCCCACAACCTTGATAATGAAAAGGGTGTGCGAATCTCAAGCGCCTCTTATAAGGTCGCAGCTGCAGGGCAGCTATGCCACACTAAACAGAGCAAGTTCCACAAGATCGCTAAAAAATTGCGCTGTTTTGAATAGCGCAATGACCGCCAAAGTTGTCAAGGAGATCGCTAATCGCTTATGCGATGCTAATGAGATCGTCCAGATTGGCAGCTACTAGCGACATTAAAAATAATCACACAAACGATCGCATAGTATGCGTCGTTATTGGGATCGTTAGCGGGAACGCTAGTGGCAGTATTAATGTCGCAGACTCCCCACAACCTCTTTATTAATATTGAAAGAGTGTGCGAGCCCCCTTATGCGACAACAGCTGCAGGACCGCGCAGATCTGTCACTCAGTAGTGCCCCAGACGGCGCCTGCGCTGTGGGGGTGAAGGGGTTAAGCTTCTGCCCGGCGGGTAGAAGCGACTCACCCAGCTGGTCACGGTTCTTGCCGGGAGTGGAGGGGAGCGATCCGGAGACATTTCAGCCTGCTTCTGATCAGCAATGGCCGCCGCGCTCTGTCTCCGATGTGCTCCACGTAGAGGAGCCGGAAATGGAGACTGCCGAAAAGCGCGCGCGCTCAGAACGCGCGAAATTCAAAAATAAAAAGAGCGCGTACTCCTCTCCTTTCCCCCGTCCTGCAGGCATCCTCCTGCAGACATAGAAAAACTAGTCACCGGCATGTATACTGTACAGCGGCTGCCGCAGTAGCCGCTAAATCACTCACACACACTTTAATAAAAATGTGAGTACTCACCAGCCGAAGCGCCACAGGGACCCCCAGGGGTTTCTGGCGCTATGCCCATGCTTCCCCCCCGGGCGGGGAACGCAGTGACCCCTGTGCGCGGTTTGCGTCCCCGCCAGGGAAGCCATTCCTCATCCCCCAGGGCCGGCAGGTTCTGCAGGGACCACCATCAGGGTAATTGCAGATCGCCAAGGGAGAGGTGGGGGTCCAGCAGCGCTGAGACCCCTGAGACCTCTAGACCACATTTGGTGATCCAAATCTCTTGTCCGAATTAAAATAATAAAGTTTTCTGAGGAGCTGCTTCCAGCAGCGACCATCCTCTGGGACCTCAAATTTAAGACTGAAGAAAGCTGAGTAGGAGGAGCCCGAGCTGGAGGGGCCGGTCAACACTCTTTTTAATCTGAGGTGTCAAATCCTATCTGGGCTCCGCCTACCCATCAGTAATGAATACTGTGGCTCTCTTCCTTCCCTCTGCAGCTGAAAGGTACTTTTCCTCTGGGGGAATTACAACCAAGCATTCAGTTGCCTCTTGTTCAGAGTCAGTGAAGTTTGATAACTCCTCCCCCTCTGAACTGGATTTGATCTCCCATTGTGGTCTTTTTCACCTGGAAGCCATCCTGGAGAATTGTGTGGTAACTAACTCCGTGACTGAATTCTGAACCTCCTCTCTTATTATGGTCCTTATATCAGTCATAAATGTGGTGTTCATCTTTAACCACCTTAGCAATACACTCGGAATATAATGGTTTCTCATATGTGTCTGACAGTTTAGTATTACACATGCCACATCTCTTCCCTTTCTTTTAAGGTGCTTCCTTGTGCTATAAAGGAACAAGGTAATGTACTATGAATTATACCCTAGATGACAGTGTGACACTATGAGACCCAAACTCCCAGAAACTCACTTGTACCAGGGTTTCAAAAAGGGGTTTCAGACCGGCGGGTGGTTTGTCCTTCCATAGCTGGCTGAATAGATGCACTGGAACCTCAGCTCCCCCTGTCCATACTTTAAGTAGTATTGTCTCACCTGTCTTCCATCTGAATCGCCAAAAGGCGTTTCCTCTTTAAAAATAAGGATTTTGCGCTTTTTTTCAAATCTCCCTGACGTGCGTTCCATGGTGGAAAGCACACCGGACACTAGAGGCCTGCGCATCCCTCCACTCTATAACCAGAAATTGAATCTTCATTGCGTATCGGAGGCACGCGCCAGGATGGGTCGTGAGGGAAAGCGGCTCACTCCAGGAGCCACCGCTCACCTGGACAGGCTGAGGGAACCCTTGTTTGGTGAGGTGTCGGCCTCCAGACCCCCTGCAGGAGGAAGGGGAGAGATAAGGCCTCCGTCCCGATCCTCCTACGTCCGGCATCAGGAGCTCCCGCTCACTGGAAGAAGGTATACCTCTTCTGCATCCATCACTGACAGGGCCAGGAAAAACACTAAGGGGAGGTGGAGGGAGGGGCCTTTTAACCTCTTGTGTGTTCCTGTCCTTATCAAAGATAAGAAGGACAACCTCCCGATGCTGCTGTCAGGAGGGACGTCCTGGAAAACGCACATTATTATAAGATGCACTACAGTGCTCAGTGTTTCTCAACTCCAGTCCCTCAGGACCCACCAACAGGTCATGTTTTCAGGATTTCCTTAGTATTGCACAGGTGATAAAATTATCACCTGCTCAAGCATTAATTCCGTCACCTTTGCAATACTAAGGAAATCCTGAAAACAGACCTGTTGGTGGTCCTGAGGACTGGAGTTGAGAAACACTGCACTACAGGTTTCAGACAGAAGAAAATATGTTTTTCCTATTTTCTGCTAATTAAAACTTCTCTGGCAGTGTAAGGAAATGAAGATGCACAAATCTGCTACATCAACACACAGCTCAGCTCCAACACACACAGAGCTCAGCTACGTAATCAAAACATACACATGCATACACACTACAGCATTCTGAAATTCCTTGCCGACATGTGACTGATCACATGACTTGCACGTTTCTTCCGCTGCGGGTTGTGCAGCATCCGTGCAGCTTTCAGAGTTGTGCAGGTTGCTCCAGGTGGCTTCCTCTACTGTCCTGCACAGATTAGATAGATCAGTCTGAGCCCAGAGAAAGTTGTTTTCTCATTGATTGACAAGGAAACCTTGACAGCGTTTTTCTAAAAGGAAACTGCTTTAGAACTATAAGACACCCACACTTTTTCAGCAAAATTTTATCTTCTGGATTAGCAAGATTTTATATTTATTCCCACTTTACTCGCTACCATCATGGCCAGAACTTGGTTTAAAGCGCTAAAATTTTTTACATTACACTAAAACTGCTTATTGCCAACCCCTGATAACCCAAACAATGACCGTCTATTTAAAATGCACCCCGTTATAATCCACTACAATGAGAAATGTGCCCAATTCATACCCCCTCAGAAACAAGGCTACACTTTCATCAATACCTTTCTAACAAATGAGCCTGAGCTATACAATTTGCCTGAGAGTGAAGAGAGTACACACACATTATCTGAATCTATGAGGAAATGGATTTCAAAATAAAGCCCTTAGATGGCCACCCCAACATGTTGAAAATTTCAAGGAAAATTGTATGGGACCTTAGTGTGCCCTTGTTAAATAGTCATCACTCCAAAGGCACCATCGCCTGCAGAACAACCTTGCAAAATCAGAGTGAATTGCCCAAATAATTTTTAGACCAACAGATCACACTAAGAAAAAGTAGATTGTGTGAAAATAAAACAAAATCTGATTTCCTCCCTTTGTGGGTGTGTTATTGTCTGCAGCGCTGACATCATGTTGTCAGCATTCGTGCATATTAGAAAGCCCTTGCGACATCAACCTGGCAGAGCCGCGGAGCTAAGAAATTGTCTACTCAAAGCAGCAGTGGAGACTCTGTTCTGGACCTAGGGAGAGTGACTAAGGCTGTTTGTTCTTAAGCAAACTGCAGGACAGGGGTTAACTGGAAAACCCCTTAGGTCGGGATTACACATGCGAGAAACACGGACAAGTCTCGCATGTCAATACCCTACACTGCCACCGGCATTCGGGAGCGGAGCAAGCGGCTGCATAGAAATACATGCAGCCGAACGCTCCGTTCCCAAGTGCAGGCAGCAGTGCCGGGTATTAACATGCGAGACTCGTCCGTGTTTCTCGCATGTGTGATCCCGGCCTTACACAAACTTTCTGACAGCAGTTTTTAATACAGTATAAATTCTGGTGGTTTTCCAATTTATGGGAACCTCCCGACTTTTTCCTGCTACATGACATTGTGGTAGATAAAGACCCGATGATGTACAATTTTGCGATGCGGATTCTTTTGTTCTTGGTGAGATGAGCCGCCACCACCAGGTGTCTGCCAGCTGCACCCTCATAGAGTGCTCCTGTGTATGGATGAGTCAGTAGACATCTGCCAGGCCAAACGATCAACCAAACCATTGTTGGGTTAACAACTATCTACTAAGAAAAGAATAAAGGGTTTTACTCCCCAGATTGCAAGTTATTCCCCATCCATAGGATACAGAATAACTTACTGATCACCAGGGCTGCAACTAATGGAACCCCCAGAGATTCTCAGAATGGGGGCCAGGAACCAAAAGGACAGGCAGTGTTGACTGGAGGTCCAGGT
>JARQOD010012837.1:0-18060 GCA_033576555.1 Oophaga sylvatica | reverse complement strand
CACTCAGCAAGCAAGGTACTGTGGAGCAGTGTTCAATGTACAGTGCCTACAAGTAGTATTCAACTCCCTGCAGATTTAGCTGGTTTGATAAGATGCAAATAAGTTAGAGCCTTCAAACTGCAAACGAGAGTAGGATTTATTAACAGAAGCATAAATCTTACAAAACAAAAAGTTATGTTGCTCAGTTGAATTTTAATAAATTTTAAACATAAAAGTGTGGGTCAATTATTATACAACCCCTATGTTTAATATTTTGTGGAATAACCCTTGTTTGCAATTACAGCTAATAATCGTCTTTTATAAGACCTGATCAGGCCGGCACAGGTCTGTGGAGTTATCTTGGCCCACTCCTCCATGCAGATCTTCTCCAAGTTATCTAGGTTCTTTGGGTGTCTCATGTGGACTTTAATCTTGAGCTCCTTCCACAAGTTTTCAATTGGGTTAAGGTCAGGAGACTGACTAGGCCACTCCAGCACCTTGACTTTTTCCCTCTTGAACCAGGCCTTGGTTTTCTTTGCTGTGTGCTTTGGGTCGTTGTCTTGTTGGAAGATGAAATTACGACCCATCTTAAGATCCTTGATGGAGGAGCGGAGGTTCTTGGCCAAAATCTCCAGGTAGGCCGTGCTATCCATCCTCCCATGGATGCGGACCAGATGGCCAGGCCCTTGGCTGAGAAAACAGCCCCACAGCATGATGCTGCCACCACCATGCTTGACTGTAGGGATGGTATTCTTGGGGTCGTATGCAGTGCCATCCAGTCTCCAAACGTCACGTGTGTGGTTGGCACCAAAGATCCGATCTTGGTCTCATCAGACCATAGAACCTTGAACCAGTCTGTCTCAGAGTCCTCCAAGTGATCATGAGCAAACTGTAGATGAGCCTTGACATGACGCTTTGAAAGTAAAGGTACCTTACGGGCTCGTCTGGAACCGAGACCATTGCGGTGGAGTATGTTACTTATGGTATTGACTGAAACCAATGTCCCCACTGCCATGAGATCTTCCCGGAGCTCCTTCCTTGTTGTCCTTGGGTTAGCCTTGACTCTTTGGACAAGCCTGGCCTCGGCACGGGAGGAAACTTTCAAAGGCTGTCCAGGCCGTGGAAGGCTAACAGTAGTTCCATAAGCCTTCCACTTACGGATGATGCTCCCAACAGTGGAGACAGGTAGGGCCAACTCCTTGGAAAGTGTTTTGTACCCCTTGCCAGCCTTGTGACCCTCCACGATTTTGTCTCTGATGGCCTTGGAATGCTCCTTTGTCTTTCCCATGTTGACCATGTATGAGTGCTGTTCACAAGTTTGGGGAGGGTCTTAAATAGTCAGAAAAGGCTGGCAAAAGAGATCATTAATCCACACATGTGAAGCTCATTATTCTTGATGCCTGAACTACTTCTTAATACTTTAGGGGGACCAAACAGAATTCTTGTGGTTTGAGGGGTTGAATAATAAATGACACTCTGAATTAACTTTTAACGTTTTTAAAAAAAAAAAAAAAAAAATTAAAACAAAAACTTTTGCTGCAGTGCATTTCCCACTTCCAGGCTGATCTACAGTACAAATGTCACAATGCCAAGTTAATTCCGCATGTGTCAACCAGCTAAATCTGCAGGGGGTTGAATACTACTTGTAGGCACTGTATATACTATACATTATGTGGCGTGGACTCCACACAAAATATATATTTGTCACACATGCACAGCTTTACAATACATACTTTATACACAGCTCCACACTATATTCACTCCTCAACTTTAAAATTGCAACACCAAGAAGGAAAAGTCAAGGAGTTGTTGAATGCTAGGATTGATAGACATATAAATGATGAAAAAATCTAAACAAAATTGTTAAAACATGTTTAATGAGTGTCAAGTATGACTGCCACGATCAGAAATAGCACGCCAAGGCATATAACTACATGGATCAAGGTTTTAAAAAGTTGTCTGAGGAATGTTCTGCCACTCTGAATGCACTTAGGAATGCAAATCATCAAGATCTGCTGCTGGCAGCTCCCTTTGGATGCCCCAGATGTGCTCAATGTGAGATTAATCTGGATACAATGCCAGGCCACATGTTGCTCGTGCTGCCGTGAGTAACCTGGGTGGCATAAATGTGCTGCTATGGCCTGCAGCATCTCCAGACTAGTGTCCCATTGACCACATATGGGACGTCATTTGTTGGCAATTGCAAAGTGAGCTGCTAAAAGCGGATCTTGATAATTTGCATGCCCAAGTGCATTAAACCTGGCAGAACATTAGACAGCTATTAATAATTTCAATGATAACAAATATATGTATTTTTTCAAATGGCATTCGTTCAAAACTGAATAAATTGAGATGTTTTGAGGTTTGATATCTTTATATTTTTCAATGATTTACTTATTAATGTCTATCAATTTTGTGATTTCCATAATTACATGACTTTTCCTTCTTGGTGTTGCAATTTCAATCTTGAGAAGTGTACAATATATGTATATAATAATGTACAGATATATATATATATATATATATATATATATATATATATGCTGCAGTGCAGCATATCTGTTGTGAGATCGCACACAGAAGAGCTTGGTTCACGTCCGCGCTGTGGTCTTCTCCCTATGTTCCACTGCACTTGCGTACAGTGCTGAGTTGGCAAGTAGTGGCACTTAAAGGGAACCTGTCACCAGAGATAACACTGTTAACCTGCAGATATGCAGTTAATCTGTAGGTTAAGCGCACGTTATGATGATGCGTGGTGCATGCACGCAGCCGAATGCAGCAGGGAGAAAATTATCTTTAATCTCCCCGCCAGCAAATGGTTTTCTGTCATATGGGCAGTGGCGGCACCAGTTCAGTCACCGAGTCCCCAGCCCTGACTGACACTGGCTCTACATTACGTCCAGCTGTCAGTCAGGGCCAGAGGAGCGGCTGAGCATACTCAGAGCGGTGACTGAACTGGTGCCGCCCTGCTTCCATGACTGAATAATGAATGTTGGCAGAGAGAATAAAGTTAATTCCCCCCCCCGCTGCATTCGGCTGCGTGCGTGCTCCAAAACAGCATAACACTATTAGCCTGCAGATTAACCCCATATCTGGAGGTTAACAGCGTTATTTCTGGTGATAGATTCCATTTAAGCAGAATTTCACTGTACATGCTACTACTTCCCGGTTCAGCAACAGATTGCAGAGGGATGTGCTTGGCCTGTCATAATTCGGGTCTGCACGAATTGATGCCAGGGGACTGGCACAAAGGTAGATCAATGTGCATACCCAAAGTCACAGTGGCCGCCAGGAATTTGTGTGATTTAGTAAGCAGGGAAGAAATAGAGAGGCACTATAGATACTACAGTCATGGCCAAAAGTTTTGAGAATGACACAAATATTATATTTTCACATGATCTGCTGCCCTCTGGTTTTTATGTGTGTTTGACAGATGTTTTTATCACAGACAGAAATATAATAATTGCAAACATATGAGTAATAAAAGCTTATATTGACAGTTAGAATGAGTTAATGCAGCAAGTCAATATTTGCAGTGTTGACCCTTGTTCTTCAGGACCTCTGCAATTCTCCCTGACATGCTCTCAATCAACTTCTGGACCAAATCCTGACTGATAGCAGTCTGTTATGAATGTTTTAGAAATGAATTCTGAGCAGAAGCTCCCTCTGGTGGTTACAAACAGTACTGAACCATTCAATGAGGATTGGCAATCAGGAAGTACAGACTGGCTGGATATAAGGGAGGTTTCCCCCCATCATGGTTGCCGGTGATCAATTGTTCTTGTCTCAACGTTGTTTCCTGGTTCACTTGGAAGCTTGCTGAGTCTTGCCTCTTCTCCTGCTCTCAGATAAGATATTTTCTGTTTTTTGTTTTTGTGCTTGCCATTTGCATTTTTCTCTGCATTTCTGTGAGGTTGGCCAGGTTCCCCTCCCCGGGGGGCTTGGTCTCCTCTCGGTTCCTCTGGAGCCACTGTTGTTTGTTCATTTGCCTTTTCCAGTTTTTTCTGTGGCTGCGGCTTAGTTTTGTTACACCAGAGAACTAATTTAGGTGGTAAGTGTTGTGAATGGTTAGAAATGAATTCTGAGCAGAAGCTCCCTCTGGTGGTTACAGGCAGTACTGAACTATTCAATGAAGATTGTGAGATTGGCAATCAGGTGTTACAGACTGGTCTTATATAAGGGAGGTTTCCTCCATCAGGGTTGCCAGTGATCAATTGTTCTTGTCTCAACTTTGGTTCCGGGTTCACTTGGAGCTTGCTGTGTCTTCTGCATCTTCTGCTGACAGATAAGATATTTTCTGTTTTATTTTTGTGCTTGATTTTTGCATTTTGTCCTGCACTTCTGTGGGGTCAGCCAGGTCCCCTCTGGGGGCTTGTGCTCCTCTCAGTTTATCTGAGCCACTGTTTTTGTCATTTGCCTTTTCCAGTTTTTCAGTGGCTGCTGCTTAGTTTTGTTACACCAGAGAACTAATTTAGGTGGTAGAGGTCGTGTGATCTCAGGTGTTTTTGCAATTAGTGAGTTGGTATTTTTTAGGGTTTTTTGGATTGCAGTAAGTGTCCTTCCTATCCTTTTCTTTCTAGGAAGATTGGGCCCCAACGTTTGCTCATACTATTTTCTGTCTGTGTCTGTATTTCTCTTGTCTAACCGCCATACATGTTTGGGGGCTTCCTATGTTCTTTGGGGATCTGCTCCGGGGCAGATAGTTTTCCTCTTTCTATCTTTAGGTGTAGTTAGCTTTCTCAGGCAGTGACGAGGCGTCTAGGACCAACGTAAGTACGCTCCACGGCTGCCTTTAGTTGTGGTGGTTAGTCAGGGTACTGCAATCCAGTAGTTTCCAACCTCTCTGGTGTATTGCCTTTTTTTTTGCCTGCTCCTCAGCTACCAAATCATAACAGTGGAGGTCGTGTGATCTCAGGTGTTTTTGCAATTAGTAGCGTTGGCTTTTTTTAGGGTTTTTTGGAATTGCAGTAAGTATCCTTCCTATCCTTTTCTGTCTAGGCAGATTGGGCCCCAGCGTTTGCTCATACTATTTTCTGTCTGTGTCTGTATTACCTCTTGTCTAACCGCCATTACATGTTTGGGGGCTTCCTATGTTCTTTTGGGATCTGCTCTGGGGCAGATAGCTTTCCTCTTTCTATCTTTAGGTGTAGTTAGCCTCTCAGGCTGTGACGAGGCGTCTAGGACCAACGTAGGAACGCTCCACGGCTGCCTTTAGTTGTGGTGGTTAGTCAGGGTACTGCAATCCAGTAGATTCCAACTTCTCTGGTGTATTGCCGTTTATGCCTGCTCTCCTTAGCTACCAAAACATAACAGTTCACCGGCCCAAACTGAAAATTATATGGTACTCACAGAAGGGAAAAATAGTGTGGAAAGAAAAAAGTTGTCAGAGTTGTCAGAGATTTTTTTTTTTTCTGCATTTTTTTTCCTCTTTTTCTCTGGGTGCTGAGGATGATTTTTTTTTTCTCAATGGAGTTTGCACAGTTGTCTGGCCGTGTGGATCAGCTTGTCACTGAAGTTCGGAGTATTGCTACCTATCTTGCAGGGTTGCCGGTTGTGGAACCTAGGATCCCCATGCCAGATTTGTTTTGGGGGGATCGAGCTAAATTTCTGAATTTCAAAAATAACTGTAAGTTTTTTTTGCCTTAAAACCTAAGTCCTCAAGGAACGCAGCACAGCAGGTTCAAATTGTCATCTCTCTCCTGCGCGGCGATCCTCAGGATTGGGCTTTTTCCCTGACACCTGGGGACCCTGTTTTGAGTAATGTTGATGCATTTTTTCTGGCTCTGGGGTTATTGTACGATGAACCTAATGTCACTGATCAAGCTGAAAAAACCTTGTTGGCATTAAATCAGGGGCTTGAGACGCTGAGTTGTACTGTCAGAAATTCCGAAAGTGGGCAGTTCTGACCAAATGGAATGATGATGCTTTGGCAGCCCTTTTTCGGAAGGGTCTGTCAGAGAATGTAAAAGATGGTTATGGTGGGTTTCCCTGCTCCCTCTGGTCTCAATGATTCTATGTCATTAGCGATTCAAATTGACAGACTTTTGCGTGAGCGTAGAGGTATGCGTGGAATAGTGTTGACTTGTGAACCAGCTTCTGAGCCCATGCAGTGTGATGGAGTGGCTTCTGGGGCTCAGCGTCATGAGTTTCGAAAACGCAATGGGTTATGTTTCTACTGTGGTGATGCCTCTCATGCTATTTCAGTCTGCCCTAAGCGGGGAAGACATTTTGCACGCTCAGTTGTCTTGGGTAGTGTTCAGACTAATTTTCTGTTGACTGTTACCCTGATTTGCTCCCTGTCCACATTTTCTACTCAGGCTTTGTTGATTCAGGAGCAGCTATTAACCTGATGGATTTTGATTTTGCTAAACGCTGTGGGTTTCCCTTAATACCCCTACTGAAGTCTTTTCCCTACTGGGGATTGATTCTACCACTTTGGCTGAGATTAAACCCCAGTTCTCTACTCAGGTGATAATGAGGGTTGAACCTGATCATCAGGAGAGTTGCAAATTTTTGGTGCTGTATAATCTGCATGACATTATTGTACTAGGTTTCCCTTGGTTGCAGTCTCATAATCCTGTTTTGGATTGGAAATCTGTGTCTGTAACCATTGGGGCTGCCAATGTGTTAATGCCAACACTCCTGTTTTTTCTGCCTCTCCCCAGGTTCAAGATGTACCTGACTTTTTGACTGATTTTTCTGATGTGTTTAGCGAAAGTAAATCTGCATCCTTGCCCCCCCATAGGAGCTATGACTGCGCTATTGAATTAGTGCCTGGTAGTAAATTCCCTAAAGGTCGCCTTTTTAACTTGTCTGTACCTGAACATGACGCTATGCGGTCTTATATCAAGGAGTCATTGGAGAAGGGTCATATCAGACCATCCTCTTCACCCTTGGTGCTGGTTTTTTCTTTGTGGCCAAAAAGGATGGTTCATTAAGGCGTGTATTGATTATCGTCTCTTGAACAAATCACTGTGAAATATCAATATCCGTTACCCTTGATTTCTGACCTGTTTTCCAGGGTGAAAAGTGCTAGTTGGTTTACCAAGCTTGACCTCAGGGGGGCGTATAACTTATTCGCATTAAGCACGGGGATGAATGGAAGACGGCGTTTAATACCCAGAGGGCATTTTGAGTACATAGTGATGCCCTTTGGGCTCACTAATGCTCCTTCCATCTTCCAGTCCTTCATGAATGACATTTTCAGGATTTTGTGGATAAATTTCTGATTGTTTATTTGGATGATATCTTGATTTTCTCCAATGACTGGGACTCTCATGTGAAACATGTTCGGACTGTGTTCCAGATTTTGAGAGAGAATGCTCTGTATGTGAAGGGATCAAAGTGTCTTTTTGGCGTACAGAGGATCTCATTTCTGGGATTCATTTTGTCTCCATCTGTTATTGAAATGGACCCGGTCAAGGTTCAGGCCATCTATGATTGGGTCCAACCTACTTCATTAAAGGCTCTTCAGAGATTCTTGGGTTTTGCCAATTTTTATCGTAAATTTATTGGTAATTTCTCTGTTATTCTTAAACCATTGACTGATTTGACCAAAAAGGGTTCTGATGTGGTGAATTGGCCACCTGAGGCAGTCTCTGCGTTTCAGGAACTTAAACAGAGATTCACTTCTGCTCCTGTTCTACGGCAGCCTGATGTTTCTCTGCCATTTCAGGTGGAGGTTGATGCCTCTGAAATTGGGGCAGGTGCCATTTTGTCCCAAAGAGATCCTGAGATCTCTAAAAGTAACCCTTGTGCTTTTTTCTCTCGAAAATTTTCTCCAACTGAACGTAATTATGACGTGGGTAATCAGGAGTTATTGGCCATGAAGTGGGCTTTTGAAGAGTGGAGAAATTGGCTGGAGGGAGCCAAACATCAGGTGGTGGTCCTCACGGACCATAAGAATCTGGTTTATCTGGAATCAGCCAAACGACTTAATCCTAGACAGGCCAGGTGGGCCTTGTTTTTCACACGTTTTAATTTTGTGGTTTCCTTTCTTCCTGGCACTAAGAATGTTAAGGCGGATGCCCTCTCGAGGAGTTTCCTTGCGGACTCTCCTGAGTTATCTGATCCTGCTGTTATTTTGAAAGAGGGTGTAGTTCTTTCCACCATCTCGCCCAATTTGAGACTGGCTCTGGAGGGGTGTCAGGAGGATAAACCCGAGTGCTGCCCTGTTGGGAAATTGTTTGTCCCAGACCAGTGGAAGAAGAGTGTGATGTCTGAGATTCATTGTTCAGCATTGGCCGGTCATCCCGGAATTTTTGGTACCAGAGACTTGGTTAGTCGGTCCTTTTGGTGGCCTACTTTGTCTCGTGACGTCAGGGAGTTTGTGCAGTCCTGTGGGACTTGCTCTCGCTCCAAGCCTTGCTCTCGCTCTAGTGGTTTGTTGATGCCATTGCCTGTGCCCAAGAGACCATGGACCCATATCTCTATGGATTTTATTTCCGACCTCCCTGTTTCTCAGAGAATGACCGTTATCTGGGTGATTTGTGATAGGTTTTCCAAGATGATACATCTTGTGCCATTACCTAAGTTGCCTTCCTCCTCCGAATTGGTGCCTTTGTTCTTTCAGCACGTGGTTCGGTTACACAGCATTCCTGAGAACATTGTGTCTGACAGAGGAGTCCAGTTTGTTTCCAGATTTTGGAGGACTTTTTGTTCTAAACTTGGTGTTCAATTGTCTTTCTCCTCTGCTTTTCATCCTCAGACCAATGGACAACTGAGAGAACAAACCAGACATTGGAGACTTATCTGAGATGCTTTGTGTCTGCTGATCAAGATGACTGGGTCTCTTTTTTGCCTTTGGTTGAGTTTGCTCTTAATAATAGGGCAAGCTCTGCCACTTTGATGTCTCCATTTTTCTGCAATTTTAGGTTTCACCCTCGATTTTCTTCTGGACAGACGGAGGCTTCTGTCTGTCCGGGTGTTGACTCTCTTGTGGAGAGTATGCAGCAGATTTGGGACCAGGTAGTGGAGAGGTTGTCCCTCTCTCAGGAGAAGGCCCAGCGGTTTGCCAACCAGCATAGGACTGATGGTCCTCGGTTTAAAGTGGGGGACTTGGTCTGGTTATCCTCAAGAAATATCCCTATGAGAGTTGCATCTCCTAAGTTTAAGCCTAGGTTCATTAGACCTTATAAGATCATGGAGATTCTTAATCCTGTTTCCTTTCGTTTACTTCTTCCAGGGACATTTAAGATCCATAACGTGTTCCACAAGTCCTTATTGAAGAGGTTTGTCGAGCCAGTGGTTCCTATGGCTGTGCCCCTGACCCTGTTTTGGTTGAGGGAAATCTGGAGTATGTGGTTTAGAAAATATTGGATTCTCGTTTTTCTAGACGGAAACTCCAGTATTTGGTTAAGTGGAGAGGTTATGGCCAGGAGGACAATTCTTGGGTGTTTGCGTCGGACATCCATGCTAGGAGATTGATCCGTGCGTATCACAGAGCTCATCCTGACCGTCCTGGTTGCCCAAATGAGGGTTCGGCAGAAGCTCCGTCTGGTGGTTACAAACAGTACTGAACCATTCAATGAGGATTGGCAATCAGGAAGTACAGACTGGCTGGATATAAGGGAGGTTCCCCCCATCATGGTTGCCGGTGATCAATTGTTCTTGTCTCAATGTTGTTTCCTGGTTCACTTGGAAGCTTGCTGAGTCTTGCCTCTTCTCCTGCTCTCAGATAAGATATTTTCTGTTTTTGTTTTGTGCTTGCCATTTGCATTTTTCTCTGCATTTCTGTGAGGTTGGCCAGGTTCCCCTCCCGGGGGGCTTGGTCTCCTCTCGGTTCCTCTGGAGCCACTGTTGTTTGTTCATTTGCCTTTTCCAGTTTTTTCTGTGGCTGCGGCTTAGTTTTGTTACACCAGAGAACTAATTTAGGTGGTAGAGGTCGTGTGATCTCAGGTGTTTTTGCAATTAGTAGCGTTGGCTTTTTTTAGGGTTTTTTGGAATTGCAGTAAGTATCCTTCCTATCCTTTTCTGTCTAGGCAAATTGGGCCCCAGCGTTTGCTCATACTATTTTCTGTCTGTGTCTGTATTACCTCTTGTCTAACCGCCATTACATGTTTGGGGGCTTCCTATGTTCTTTTGGGATCTGCTCTGGGCAGATAGCTTTCCTCTTTCTATCTTTAGGTGTAGTTAGCCTCTCAGGCTGTGACGAGGCGTCTAGGACCAACGTAGGAACGCTCCACGGCTGCCTTTAGTTGTGGTGGTTAGTCAGGGTACTGCAATCCAGTAGATTCCAACCTCTCTGGTGTATTGTCGTTTTTGCCTGCTCTCCTCAGCTACCAAAACATAACAGCAGTCCATTCTTGCACAAGTAATGCTTTCATTTTGTCAGAATTTTTAGGTTTTTGTTTGTCCACCCGTCTCTTAATTGACCACAAGTTCTCAATGGGATTAAGATCTGGGGAGTTTCCAGGCCATGGACCCAAAATCTCTATGTTTTGTTCCCTGAGCCATTTAGTTATCACCTTTGCTTTATGGCAACGTGCTCCATCATGCTGGAAAAGGCATTGTTGATCGCCAAACTGCTCTTGGAGGGTTGAGAGAAGTTGCTCTTGGAGGACATTCTGATACCATTCTTTATTCATGGCTGTGTTTTTAGGCAAGACTGTGAGAGAGCCGATTCCCTTGGCTGAGAAGCAACCCCACACATGAATGGTTTCAGGATGCTTAATAGTTGGCATGAGACAAGACTGGTGGTAGCGCTCACCTTGTCTTCTCCGAATGAGGCGTTTTCCTGATGTCCCAAACAATCGAAAAGGGGATTCATCAGAGAAAATAACTTTACCCCAATTACTCAGCAGTCCACTGCCTGTACCTTTTGCAGAATATCAGTCTGTCCATGAGGTTTTTTTTGGAGAGAAGTGGCTTCTTTGCTGCCCTCCTTGAGACCAGGCCTTGCTCCAAGAGTCTCCACCTCACAGTGCGTGCAGATGCACTCACACCTGCCTGCTGCCATTCCTGAGCAAGCTCTGCACTGCTGGTAGCCCGATCCCGCAGCTGAAACACTTTTAAGAGACGGTCCTGGCGCCTGCTGGTCTTTCTTGGGCGCCCTGGAGCCTTTTTGGCAACAATGGAACCTCTCTCCTTGAAGTTCTTGATGATGCGATAGATTGTTGACTGAGGTGCAATCTTTCTAGCTGCGATACTCTTCCCTGTTAGGCCATTTTTGTGCATTGCAATGATGACTGCACTTGTTTCTTTAGAGATAAACCATGGTTAACAGAAGAGAAACAATGATGCCAAGTACCAGCCTCCTTTTAAAGTGTCCAGTGGTGTCATTCTTACTTAATCATGACAGATTGATCTCCAGCCATGTCCTCATCAACACCCACACCTGTGTTAATGGAGCAATCACTGAAAAGAGGTTAGCTGGTCCTTTTAAGGCAGGGCTGCAATGATGTTGAAATGTGTTTTGGGGGATAAAGTTCATTTTCTAGCCAAATATTGACTTTGCAATCAGTGTCCCAAGCCAGCAGCCGTGAACCTTGTCGGGAGACGTTCTCTAAGTCCCCTTGCTCCCTTATGGCTGCTCTTTCAGCGATTAATTGTGGATGTAGCTGAAGTACGTAAAGATACCTTCGCCTCCGGCTTGCTAGCTGAGTCTTGAAGTCCTCCACTAGACTTGGGGGCCGGTTCCCCACCTCGACCTGTTCCCTCCACTACTGGATCGGGCCCCACGGATGGATTTCTCACTATCCGTGCCCCTAGGACCACGTCTGTCCTTCCTGGAGCTTCCTTCTGTCTCTCCCTTTCAATTCTGCGCCTCACAGCTTAAGCTCCCCTCCTCTTCTCTCGCTGCAGCCTCTGCTGCTCTCCTCTTCCCAGCTCTCTCTGACAGGACGCTCCATGTCAGCACGTCTGCTAACTTTCACTTCCTCCTCACAACTCACTGCTCTTCCCGCTCTCTAAGCTGCTCCCCTTTTCTCTACCTTCTCCACCCACACCCCAACACTCTTTCCTAGCCAGCCTGAGATGAGACCCTCCTCCCTTGGGGTATGCCCAGGTGCCCTGACTGAACTAGTGTGTGTGTTGGGTGCGAACATTAGATTACTGGGTAGTGCTCCCTCCTTACCTGAGAGTGGGATATCACACCTCTGGATGAGGCGCAGTACCTCTGTGGCAACTGGACCCTCCGGGGCACCACAGTTATTTTACATTTATGCTAGCAACTTTCCCTTAACATTGGGGTTGCTAGAAATCATTATTTAAACTGAATCTGTCACCAGTAGTGTTGAGCATTCCGATACCGCAAGTATCGGGTATCGGCCGATATTCGCTGTATCGGAATTCCGATACTTAGTTCCGATATTTTTCCTATATCGTATACCGGAATCGGAAGTTCCCATAATTCTTTGAGAGGCAATGTGATTTTAGTCAGCCAATGAGGAATCTTATGAAGTGTGGGCACATCCTGTAATGCTGCGGTCATCTTAACTAATGGCATGGCTGTGATTGGCTGCTGAAATGATGTCAGAATGCACTATAAAAGGCGCCGCCTCCATTTTAGCGTCACTGTGCTGTGAACTCAGTTAGGGACAGAACGCTGCTGTGCTGACTCTGAGGGACAGTTAGACATTGCGATTTTGTGTACTCTACTGTGCTTTAGGCAGGCTAGTTTACCAACCGCTGTGTAAAGCTTCCTTTTGCCAGTGTTGTTTTAACAGCTCTGTGCAAGGTGTGTGTGAGAGTGCAGGTGACGCTGCAGTTTGCTCTGCATCCACCGCTGTTTGTAGGCATCTGCACGTGTCACTCACTGACTCTTTTTTTATTTGATTTTGTGGAATTGGTGCAGCTCCATTATATTTTAAAAAAATCTAATCTATTAGTGTGACGCGCTTCCATCCGTATACAATACATTGGTTGCAAACACTATAGAAGTAGACAAAGGAGTAGCCTTTCACAGATTGTGGACAGTTGTGTTTCAGTGTTCACTGTAGTCTGTGAGCTTTTCATTTTTTGAGTGCAGATTACGCTCCAGTTAGTTCTTCAACCACTGCTGGTTGTAGTCTGCTGAGCGTGTGTCACTGCCTCATCCTTCACATTTTTCTCTAATTGGTGCTGCTCCATTATATTTGAAAAAAAATCTAATCTATTAGTGTGACGCGCTTCCATCCGTATACAATACATTGGTTGCAAACACTATAGAAGTAGACAAAGGGGCCTTTCACAGCTACTGAACAGTTGTGTTTCAGTGTTCACTGTAGTCTGTGAGCTTTTCATTTTTTGAGTGCAGATTACGCTCCAGTTAGTTCTTCAACCACTGCTGGTTGTAGTCTGCTGAGCATGTGTCACTGCCTCATCCTTCACATTTTTCTCTAATTGGTGGCTGCTCCATTATATTTGAAAAAAATCTAATCTATTAGTGTGACGCGCTTCCATCCGTATACAATACATTGGTTGCAAACACTATAGAAGTAGACAAAGGGGCCTTTCACAGCTACTGAACAGTTGTGTTTCAGTGTTCACTGTAGTCTGTGAGCTTTTCATTTTTTTGAGTGCAGATTACGCTCCAGTTAGTTCTTCAACCACTGCTGGTTGTAGTCTGCTGAGCGTGTGTCACTGCCTCATCCTTCACATTTTTCTCTAATTGGTGCTGCTCCATTATATTTGAAAAAATCTAATCTATTAGTGTGACGCGCTTCCATCCGTATACAATACATTGGTTGCAAACACTATAGAAGTAGACAAAGGGGCCTTTCACAGCTACTGAACAGTTGTGTTTCAGTGTTCACTGTAGTCTGTGAGCTTTTCATTTTTTGAGTGCAGATTACGCTCCAGTTAGTTCTTCAACCACTGCTGGTTGTAGTCTGCTGAGCAGTGTCACTGCCTCATCCTTCACATTTTTCTCTAATTGGTGCTGCTCCATTATATTTGAAAAAAATCTAATCTATTAGTGTGACGCGCTTCCATCCGTATACAATACATTGGTTGCAAACACTATAGAAGTAGACAAAGGGGCCTTTCACAGCTACTGAACAGTTGTGTTTCAGTGTTCACTGTAATCTGTGAGCTTTTCATTTTTTGAGTGCAGATTACGCTCCAGTTAGTTCTTCAACCACTGCTGGTTGTAGTCTGCTCAGCGTGTGTCACTGCCTCATCCTTCACATTTTTTCTCTAATTGGTGCTGCTCCATTATATTTGAAAAAAATCTAATCTATTAGTGTGACGCGCTTCCATCCGTATACAATACATTGGTTGCAAACACTATAGAAGTAGACAAAGGGGCCTTTCACAGCTACTGAACAGTTGTGTTTCAGTGTTCACTGTAGTCTGTGAGCTTTTCATTTTTGAGTGCAGATTACGCTCCAGTTAGTTCTTCAACCACTGCTGGTTGTAGTCTGCTGAGCGTGTGTCACTGCCTCATCCTTCACATTTTTCTCTAATTGGTGCTGCTCCATTATATTTGAAAAAAAATCTAATCTATTAGTGTGACGCGCTTCCATCCGTATACAATACATTGGTTGCAAGCACTATAGAAGTACACAAAGGGGCCTTTCACAGCTACTGAACAGTTGTCTGCAGTGTTCACTGCAGTCTCTGAGGAATAACCACACTTAGGCCTTATAACTTTTCTGACTTTCTTTATCAATCTACCAAGATGAAGAAGGCAGGGAGTAAGGCACGTGGTCGTGGCCGTGGAGTTTCAGCAGGGAGAGGACGTGGGGATTCTGTGCCTGCTGCTGCCGCACCCAGTGACACAGCATCCACCAGTTTTCCCTGTGAGCGTTCCTTTATGCGCACTTTTGTAGGAGCTCAGCGTACCCCCCTGCTGCGGGAAGAACAAATTGAAGCCGTTGTTGGTTGGATGGCAGCCAATGCATCGACTTCAATTGCTTCCACCTCCTCTCAGGACCACAGCACTGTTGAACAACCATCTGTCTCTTCACCGCCTGCCAAATTGCCCAGGCAGTCAGAGAGTTCTGAACTGGAGCCAGCTGAGTCTCTGCTTCTGTTCTCAGAATCTGTTGGCTTGCAAACAGGGGCCCAGCCAAGCAGCATTCTGGAATGTGAAGAAGAGGCAGTATGCAGTGATGCGCAACAGCTGTGTCTCTCTGAATGTGAAGAGGCGGGTGAGCCAGTGCCGATGGTCAGCACACCGCAGAACGCATCTGATGATGATGAGACTCAGGTGCCATTTTCTGTTGAGCAAGGTGCTGGCCAACCACCCAACAGCAGCAGGTGTTGAAGAGGGTAGTGGAGATGATGAGGTCCAAGACCCAACATGGCGTGGGGAAAAGGGAAAGGGGGGTGGGCCTCTGGGGAAGATTTTCCCCCCAAGGTCAAACGGGGAGAGGTAGGTGCAATCGGTTCTGTGCCCCCGTTTGGCACCCTTGAGGTTCTTTTCCAACGCCAAACCGGGGCCCCGGCGCACTGCGTGGCCCTTTTTTTGACCCCTTTGCGATGTTTTTGCTATGTCAAAGCAAGCGTGTAAAAAAATTTAAAAGAGGAAAAAAATATCGTCCTAAATCCCCAAAATAGGGGAAAACTGTAGGACAAAGATTTTGGGATTACAAAGACACACTGGGTGGGCCCCCAGCAGCCCTACTTTTTACTCGTTTGGGTCTTCCCCCAGCTCACACCGTTTGGTTTCCTCCGGTCCTGGAAAAACCTCTTCACTGTTGCCGGGAACCCATGTTATTCCACCCACAGCGAAAATTCCCCTTATCCTACACCCCGGCCCCACAAAACAGCCTGGTAGCACGGCAGGGATAAAGACCCTCTCGGAAAACCCATCCCAAGAGGCCCTTAAATCTGGCTTTAAAAAACCCTGCCCTTAAAAGCTGCATTCAGGTGGTGGAATGACATTCCCCTGTTAATGTCAGAAGTCCCCAATAATGTACCTGAAAGGGAAATATAAAATTGAATGCGAAATCTATTCAAAAAGGGAAACATATTAAACAGCGCAAAAATTTTTAAAAACTGGATTTACCTAAAATGCCACGGGTCAAAAGGAACCTTATACGCTGTCTCCCAGGGGTGGGGGGGCAAAGTCCCCTAAACGGGGCCCAAACAACCCCCAAACCCTGGGGGGGTACTTTAAAAGGTACAGAGGCCCCACCAGCGAAACCCTGTTCCTAAACCCCCTCCAATGTATTAGCCCTAGAAGGACCCGAATCCCACCAAAGGGAAAACGGAAAGGATAATAAAAAAAAAACAAGAAAGAAAGGAAAAAAATAAATAAGTCTTACAACAACATCACACACAGTGGGAAACACAAGGCTCAAGTTTAAACAAAAGCATAAGGTAAAAACACCAAAACTTTAGTTTAAAAATTTTTTCCAAAACCGTCCTCGCTGAACCAAAAAACTTTCCCCGGGCACCAAACCCCCCGAGGGCAGAAAAAAAGGAAACAAATTTTGAAAAAACAAAACGGGGGAGGCTGCCTTTTGCAAAGAGCGGAAAAATTAAAATTTAATCACCAAAAAAAAAGAAAAGAAACCCAGCTGGAAAAGTCAAATGTAAATGCGCGACTTGTGGGACCCTGACAGTACCCCCCCCCTACAGGGGCCTCCGGCCCTCTGCCCAGGTCGTCCGGGGGTTTGGTAAAGGCCGCCACGTTATCATTACCACCATGGGGGAGGAAAGGGTGGGGTTGAGGGTGCCAATTTTTTTAATAATGACTTGGAAACACATTAGGGGAATTTTAAAACGAGGAGGGGGCCAAACAAACCAAGGTTTAATTAGGGACTGATCCTGTGGGGCCCGAGAATCGGGACCCAACCTCCGGAGGAAACTTTAATTTTAATACCCCCGGAACAACCCCCAGATCATTACCTTTTTCTGACCCCAAACTTCCCCCCATCAGCCCTCCGTTTGAAAGGTTTCCCCAACCTTTTGTCTTAACTGTTGGAACTATCACTCCCGGAATTTTACGGGGGTCCCCTCCCCCCCAAATCCCCCCCAACTCAGGCAACGTGACACCAACTCCCCCTAGGAAAAGGAAACCCGGTCTCCTCCCCGGTCCCTGGGGGAAAAAAAAAGAGAAAGGACAGGAAGCAAAATTTATTCTCAATGCGCGTGAGGAGGAAATTTTTTCCCCCCCGGGAAAATTCCCCAAAGCCCCCAAAAAGGGGGCAAAGTCCAGGCAACCCACCGATGACCCCTGCTCTGCAGTTATTTTCAAATTCCCCCCCTGGAATCTTTCTGGATTTCCCAAACAATCACGGGTTTTGTTTCCCAAAAAGGAAGTCCCAACACAATAGGGGGTGGGACCCCCAAAACATTTTAAAAAACAAATTCTCTTTTTGTATTCCCCCCGAAAAAGTTTGAACGCTTAACCCCAACTACCTTGACAAAAGGGGTAGAACAATAAGATATAGGGGGCCCTTTTGGCCAATCACTCAGTTTCACCTGCCCCGGGGAAACGAGCTCCAAAGTTTGCCCCGGCCCCCCATCAAGAAAAAAAAACCCCCGTTCTGTACCAATCCCACCCCGCAGGGACGAAAACTGAGGGGTTTTGGGGAGAAAAAGCTCCCGGTTTTAATCCGGGTCAAAGGGGCCGGGATGGAAAACCCCCAAAAAATTCCCCCCCCCCGAAAAAAAAACACCTTTAGTTTCGGGCCCCGCCGTTCCCCCACAAAATGATTCCCCCAACGCAGGGTTCCTCAGAAGACCAGGGGAAAACCCATAAAGGGATTTTAGTAGGTGGGAGAATGGGGGGGGATTACCTGCTTTCCCCCAAATCGTTAAACTGGAAAGCGGGGGCCAACACCCCAGTGATGGAGGAAAATAGGCCCAAACATCTTTTTTTGTCAGACAACCCTTAAAAATGGCCCCTAAGGCGGGTCATTCAGAGTACTGTTCCCATCTACGGAAAGAAAAATATTCCCCCGCGGAGATTTTCCCTTCCTTTTTTAAAAGTAACTTTTTTTCAGCGGGGGGAAACCCACCCGGTTTTATATACCAACCCGGGGGGAAAAAAATCGATCCATGTGGGATTGGGGAGCTGGGGGGGGTAGAAACCCCAAAATTGGGGGGCCCCTTTTAAAGCGAGTAACAACCCACCCTCCCCCTTCACCCCAAAACCCCAGGCCGCCCAAAAAAACAATTTCAGCCCCCGGAAATAAAAAATTTTCCCGC
>JARQOD010012836.1:0-18066 GCA_033576555.1 Oophaga sylvatica | reverse complement strand
CCTTTTATGTAAAGAATACATTTTTAACAATGTAAGCAATTTAAACATTAACTTTCTATAGTTAAAAATAACAAAACATCTTAAACAATGCTTTTTTTCCCAGGCAGGTTGCAGATGCTTTACGATTCCTTTCATATATAAAGGCATTGAACAAGGTTCTTGAACCTGACGTCTCGTACTGGGGCCGGGGCAGGAGGAGCGAGGTCGCAACGGATTCCAAGACATCTGTGTTTCCATCGGAACAATAGGAAACGGCAATGGCAGAAAAAAGGTTTGAAGGCCTTAAATTTCCCATCCTACCAATTTTCCCGGTGTGCTCCCATTATTCAACTCGACAAAGAATGTTTTTTAAAATTTACATTAATGTTTTATATATAATAAGACGTCTCGTACAAACCTCAGAGATGGAAGAGATTTTCTCCCCAGAGATTATGGCCCGTGGGCTTTGCCCTTCACAGTAATTGACAGCCATCACAAAAGGTAAAGGAGTCAGCCTTCTTTTAGTATTTGTTATCCCTCATGGATGGATGGTGTGGGGCCTCACAGCGCTGCCCATAAACATCATTTAAATGAATGATAATGGGGCGCGTCGTGATGGCGGGCCAGCCTCCTTACCCAAACAAGGTGATGACCTGATACCTCCTGCTGACTGTTATAACGAGCCCGAGTCTTCTCGCTGTTATAAGAGCCCGCTCTTGCCGCCTACACCTAAAGAACATCTCTAGAATCCGCCCTTTTCTCACCATGGAAACAACAAAAACCCTCACTGTAGCATTGATCCACTCCCGCCTGGACTACTGAACGCTCTATTACTTGGCCTCCCCATTACTCGACTATCCCCTCTCCAGTCCATCCTTAATGCAGCAGCCAGGGTTATCCATCTGGCTAATCGGTACTCGGACGCGTCCGCTCTTCGCCAGTCCTTACACTGGCTGCCCATTCATTATAGGATCCAATTCAAAGTACTTGTTCTCACCCACAAGCTCTCCACACTGCAGCACCCCCTACATCTCCTCCCTCATTTCTATCTATCGGCCTAACCGACTGCTGCGCTCTGCAAACGACTTTCGACTAACCTCTGCACTAATCCGTACCTCCCACTCCCGACTCCAAGACTTCTCCCGCGCTGCGCCAATCCTCTGGAATGCTCTACCCCAAGAAATTAGGACTATCCACAATTTGCATGGTTTCAGGCGCTCCCTCAAAACACATCTGTTCAGAGCGGCCTATCACATTCACTAATCAAAGTCATTCTATGTGTAAGTGTGTGTATGTGTGTAGCCCATTCACTATCTCCATCCATCCCTCACTCCCTCAAGATGGCTGGACCATCATTGTAAATGCACCATTGTATATACACACCTGTACTTTGTATCTCCCCCACCTCATTGTAGATTGTAAGCTCTCACAAGCAGGGTCGGCTTATTTTGCTTTAATTATGTATTGTTAACGTTGTTACCTATGACTTGTGTTTTGAAACTGTTAAACTGTAAAGCGCTGCGGAATATGATGGCGCTATATAAATAAAGATTATTATTATTATTATTATTATTCTCTCACTTGTCTTTCTTGTAGACTCTTACGCCACCATTTCTACGATACGCGTGATGATCTTGTCGGAAGGAAATCTCATCCTACTCAGGTTAATCAAGAGTCTTGTCTCTTCATAAGAAAAGGCGCTGAACTGTAAAGTATGCAAGTCATGTAAGGGCGGTTTATAAGTGATGGATCATGGGTTGTTTTCTGCATGGGCTTTATATAACTGAGAAAACAGAATCCCCAAGAGAACAGGATTTCCCACAGTGAGAAATTGCTGACCCTTCCGGTATTATTCAGACATAGTAACATATTTAATGATCAATCCTCCAATTACCTCCACATTTTCCATCATCATAAAACGTTTAAGGTCTCATGCGTCCACAAGCCGGGATAAGTGTTTCAGTCTCAAGGATCTTATACTTCAGCTGGTTGTGCACTGGGACAGACTGGGGTGCAGTTTCCTTAAGGTTCACTAGTTTTATCCCTTCACGTCCAGTTAGAAGTATAGACTTGGCCAAAGATTAGAATTTCCAGGTTGTGTTGAAACCAGGAACACAAAGAACAGGATAAAGGTGTCATCAGGAAGAGTATCCAAAGACAAGCCGGGTCAGAACATATCAGAAACAGGGTCCAGAAAGAAGCCAGGACCAGAAACTGAACATAACACACAAATAGTCAGAGATGGGCCAGAGTTAGAACCAGAAGATACCAGGAACATGGTCCAGAAAGAGGCCAGGACCAGAACATAGCACACAAATAGTCAGAGATGGGCCAGAGTTAGAACCAGAAGATACCAGGAACATGGTCCAGAAAGAGGCCAGGACCAGAACATAGCACACAAATAGTCAGAGATGGGCCAGAGTTAGAACCAGAAGATACCAGGAATATGGTCCGGAAAGAGGCCAGGACCAGAACATAGCACAAAAATAGTCCAGAGATGAGCCAGGATCAGAACCAGAAGATACCAGGAACAGGGAACAGAAAGAGGTAAAGTTCAGAATCAGGACATACTAGCAAAAAGGTCCAGATATAGGCCACACTGAGAACCAGAAGACACCATGCACTAGGTTCAGAGAGAGGCCAGGGTTAGAGCCAGAAGATACCAGGAACTGATCCAGAAACAGGTCTGGATCATAATCAGAAGATGCCAGGAAGAGGGTACAGAGACAAGCCAAGATCAGAACCAGAATATGCCAGGAACAAGGTCTAGAGAGCGACAATGATAAGAGCAAACCAGGAAAATAGTTCAAGAAATGTAGAACAGAAGATTTACAAGATCACGATAGGCCCTATTGAACCAAAACATACCAGGAAAATATTCAAGAGCTAGGCCAGGGTCACAGTCAGAAGTTACCAAGAACAGGGTCCAAACAGAGGTCAGGTCCACAACCTGGACATACTAGGAAAATAGTCCAGATATAGGACAAGCTGAGTACAAGAAGATACCCAACACAGGGTCCAGAGAGAGGCCAAGGTTAGAACCCAAATATGCCTGGGAAAGGATCCAGAAACAGACCAGGATCAAAATCAGAAGATAGCAGTAAGAGTGTCCAGAGACAAGCCAAGATCAGAACCAAACTATATGAAGAACAAGGTTGAGAGAGGCCAGGATCAGAACTAGAACAAACCAGGAAAATAGTAAATAGATAAGCCAGTGTCAGAACAAGAAGATACGATACACAGTATCCAGAGATAGGCCAGTGTTAGAACCAAAACCTACCAGGAAAATAATAAAGAAATATGCCAGGGTCAAAATCAGAAAATATCAGGAACAGGGTCCAGAGAGAGGTCAGGTTCAGAACCAGGACATACTAGGAAAATTGTCCAAAGATTGTCATGCTGAAAACCAGAAGATGCGATGCACAGGGTCTGGGAAGAGGCCACTGTTAGAGCCAGAAGAACAAGGACAGGATCCAGAAACAGACCTGGATCAGAATCAGAAGACAGGAAGAGGGTCCAGAAAGAGGGCAGAATCAGAACCAGGAAAATAGTAAAAACTGTTTTCATGATCCAGAGATAGGCCAGGACAATAACAAATCCATACCAAGAATATGAACCAGAGCCAGGCCAGGTCAGAACCATAAGATAATAGGAACACGATCCAGAGACAGGTGAGGGTCAGAAACAGATGTTCAGGTAAATAGTCCAGAGATTGACCGGGGTCAGTACAAGAAGTACACATTGTAATTGAGGTCTCAAGCACAACAGGCAGAACTGTGGAAAAATGGAAGCACAGAAATCTCTGTACACGACTGCAGACAAACGGGAGGTTCAGGGTAATAAATTCCACTTTTTATTAGGTTTTTCATATTTCGCCTTCCATCAGGATAAATGGTCTCACACGTTTGAGGCTCATTTTGGTAACTGAGCTGAACTGATCTCCTACATTTTGGGGGCTGCGGTGTGGTCAGATGTGATAAATGCGTCACTCTCTCTGTGCAGAACAGCTAACCCCAGCTCTGCTACATCTGCAGACACTGCACAATCCCCCGGCGTATCAATGTGGTTTAACGTTTACAGGACTTCTGCCAAATGTTTTCAGTGAGTAAGCACATCTGTTCTGTATCAATAATGGGGCCAAATCCTGATAGACATTGCAGCTAATTAATGCCTGTGCTGTTCCTGCGCCTGATGCGTTTCGCTTGCAGAATGACCTTTTCAGGAGTCATCTGGTCTCGGCAGTAGGGGGCTTAGGACTGTTCCCCCGGGGCCCTCCACAAACAGCACCGGGTAGAGTAGATTACCACTTCATGGACATAATCTTGTAAGGAAACATCTATGTAGAGAGATACAGTACAGCGAGCAGTGGATTAGTTCTAATGATTAGCCGGCGCGCCCAGGAAACGGCGGCACAAAGGCTAGAAATATGGATATGTACAATAATGGGGCGCAGAGAAGGATGGAGACCCATAGCACGCACTAACGGGGGCTTATTAGGGGCAGTTACATGTGTCCAGTACATCAGATACCAGAAAGGCACCGCAGGAATCCCTGAGCCTTCACAAAAAGGGCCCTGATCAGATGAGTGCAGCAAATCCGTCCGGCCCACAGCTTTACCTGGAACGTGTCCCCAGAAAGGCGCCTGTGGGTTGGATCAGGTTTTTGTGTTTAATGTATTTTAAAACATTTTGGCAATGTGATGTTCCCCACATCCCAATCTGCATTAAAAATAGAAATCTTGGCAATTCTCACATTGGCCACTGGGGACTATTTAGACTGTAACTTCAAGTTTTAATTATTTTTTTTTGCTAAGTTTTTATTTAGGAAATTCACATGAGTATTAGCTGCAATCGATAGATTGGAGAATATAATGAGCAGAGGTTATTGTAAAGGGAAGGGAGGAGGTGAGCTGTGACATCTATTGTCAAGGTGAATCTTGTGTTATCTACTGTATATAGAGGTGTTATCAGTGATTGTACAGGAGGAGGAGGAGGTGAGCTGTGATATCATCTATTGTGAATGGTGGATCCTGTGTTATCTACTGTATATAGAGGTGTTATCAGTCATTGTACAGGAGGAGGAGGTGAGCTGTGACATCACCTACTGTGAATGGTGGATCCTGTGTTATCTACTGTATATAGAGGTGTTATCAGTCATTGTACAGGAGGAGGAGGTGAGCTGTGACATCACCTATTGTGAATAGTGGATCCTGTGTTATCTACTGTATATAGAGGTGTTATCAGTCATTGTACAGGAGGAGAAGGAGGTGAGCTGTGATATCATCTATTGTGAATGGTGGATCCTGTGTTATCTACTGTATATAGAGGTGTTATCAGTCATTGTACAGGAGGAGGAGGTGAGCTGTGATATCACCTATTGTGAATAGAGGATCCTGTTATCTACTGTATATGGAGGTGTTATCAGTGATTGTACAGGAGGAGGAGGAGGTGAGCTGTGACATCACCTATTGTGAATGGTGGATCCTGTGTTATCTACTGTATATAGAGGTGTTATCAGTCATTGTACAGGAGGAGGAGGTGAGCTGTGATATCACCTATTGTGAATGGAGGATCCTGTTATCTACTGTATATGGAGGTGTTATCAGTGATTGTACAGGAGGAGGAGGAGGTGAGCTGTGACATCACCTATTGTGAATGGTGGATCCTGTGTTATCTACTGTATATAGAGTGTGTTATCAGTCATTGTAATCAGGAGGAGGAGGTGAGCTGTGACATCACCTATTGTGAATGGTGGATCCTGTGTTATCTACTGTATATAGAGGTGTTATCAGTCATTGTACAGGAGGAGGAGGTGAGCTGTGACATCACCTATTGTGAATGGTGGATCCTGTGTTATCTACTGTATATAGAGGTGTTATCAGTCATTGTACAGGAGGAGGAGGTGAGCTGTGACATCACCTATTGTGAATGGTGAATCCTGTTATCTGCTGTATATAGAGGTGTTACATACAGTGATTGTACAGGAGGAGGAGGAGGTGAGCTATGACATCACCTATTGTGAATGGTGAATCCTGTTATCTGCTGTATATAGAGGTGTTATCAGTCATTATACAGGAGGAGGAGGTGAGCTGTGATATCATCTATTGTGAATGGTGATCCTGTGTTATCTCCTGTATATAGAGGTGTTATCAGTCATTGTACAGGAGGAGGAAGAGGTGAGCTGTAACATCACCTATTGTGAATGGTGAATCCTGTTATCTGCTGAATATAGAGGTGTTACCATTACCAGGGATTGTGCAGGAGGAGGAGGAGGTGAGCTGTGACATCACCTATTGTGAATGATGAATCCTGTTATCTGCTGTATATAGAGGTGTTACCATTACCAGGGATTGTGCAGGAGGAGGAGGAGGTGAGCTGTGACATCACCTATTGTGAATGATGAATCCTGTTATCTGCTGTATATAGAGGTGTTACCATTACCAGGGATTGTGCAGGAGGAGGAGGAGGTGAGCTGTGACATCACCTATTGTGAATGATGAATCCTGTTATCTGCTGTATATAGAGGTGTGATGATACTGAAGCTTCATTTCTTATGCTGTTTCCAGAACTTTCCCCATAGTACTACAACCCCCACCGTTTGCAAGCACAGGGCAAAGTTACCCCCCCCTCCTTCTCTCTGCAGCGCACTCGATCTCTCATCCCTCCCACCTCAGGAATTTTCCTTTGTCTTCGCAAACCCTGCAAAAGTCCTATAGCAGCCATTTTGGAGAATTCATTCTTTTTTGGAATAACACGGTGGGAGCATTCGCTAGAAACACGAAAGTTACTGTGTTGAACCATGCGCCGACGGGCATCGTTCCCGTGGTACTGCTAAACCCGTAACTCCAACAGAACCCGAGAAATGGAATTCTCGGGTGCCCCATGAACTAGCCCACCCAAGTGTGGGCTCATTGGAACCGTCATTTTAGAGTAAGATCATTGCTAGGTCTGCCGTTATTCTGCTAGGTTCACAGGACGAGTTATGGACCTTATGATATTGCAGAGCTCAAACCATAGCTTGCAGCCAGGGGAGGTGGCCAGAAAACCAGCCCTTTTTGTGAGGTCAGAAGCTGACATGCATAAGTCTTGCAGTGAAGTTCCTTAGGCACTTTCTGCTGGGATGTCCTGAGTAAGAGATCTACCAATGAACTATGACGTGTGGCTCCTTCCCCCAGCCTGGCTTGTCTTGCCTGTAACTATCATGTGAGTTATCTTTCATTCTTAATCCCATTTTATTTTATAACTGCATCTGTACATAACTATATTGTCTCAGTTTGTTACATCTTTTTATATTATATAAGCACTGCCTGTTTTTAAGGAATAAACCTATAAAATTATTGGTTTGTTTCTCCTGCTCTATAAACGAATTTGCACGTGCCTGAAGCACTACGCTACTGTTTTGGGGTTGCTACGGACCCTCTTGATAAATTGTTCATCAAAAGCCGTAGCTGGTGGCAGCTAAAAGGAAGGGGTGTAAAGTGTTAATCTATTGGGTGACGCTGGCAGTGACGCAGCGGGGTTTATAAGGGTACTGCCTGGCGGCAGCCAGGAGTAATTATAATTCCCTCACTGCAGCGTGCCCAATAGCCAGCACACATCCAAGTGACCCGTCTGGCGACTAATTATCCTAGGTGCAGTTCCCTGACTGACCTGAGGGTAAGGGGGGCGCCAGAGAGCTGCAAGTTCCTAAGTGGAAGTGGGATAATTATAAATCCCTGCAGTTTACTGGGTCGGACGGCAGCAGCCGTCGTGTGTGTGCGCGTTTTCGTCACATTTGCAGCACGGAGGGATCACAAGCCGTGATACCCCGGGCTACCGTGTGGCGGACCGCGTGCCCGTTCATCACAAGAGGTGTTATCAGTCATTGTACAGGAGGAGGAGGTGAGCTGTGACATCATCTATTGTGAATGGTGAATCCTTTTATCTGCTGTATATAGAGGTGTTATCAGTCATTGTACAGGAGGAGGAGGTGAGCTGTGACATCATCTATTGTGAATGGTGGATCCTGTGTTATCTACTGTATATAGAGGTGTTATCAGTCATTGTACAGGAGGGGAGGAGGTGAGCTGTGACATCATCTATTGTGAATGGTGGATCCTGTGTTATCTACTGTATATAGAGGTGTTATCAGTCATTGTACAGGAGGAGGAGGTGAACTGTGATATCATCTATTGTGAATGGTGGATCCTGTGTTATCAGCTGTATATAGAGGTGTTATCAGTCATTGTACAGGAAAAGGAGGAGGTGAGCTGTGACATCACCTATTGTGAATGGTGGATCCTGTGTTATCTACTGTATATTGAGGTGCTATCAGTCATTGTACAGGAAAAGGAGGAGGTGAGCTGTGACATCACCTATTGTGAATGGTGGATCCTGTGTTATCTACTGTATATAGAGGTTATCAGTCATTGTACAGGAGGAGGAGGTGAGCTGTGACATCACCTATTGTGAATGGTGGATCCTGTGTTATCTACTGTATATAGAGGTGTTATCAGTCATTGTACAGGAGGAGGAGGTGAGCTGTGACCACCTATTGTGAATGGTGGATCCTGTGTTATCTACTGTATATAGAGGTGTTATCAGTCATTGTACAGGAGGAGGAGGTGAGCTGTGACATCACCTATTGTGAATGGTGGATCCTGTGTTATCTACTGTATATAGGGGTGTTATCAGTCATTGTACAGGAGGAGGAGGAGGTGAGCTGTGACATCTATTGTGAATGGTGAATCCTGTTATCTCTGTATATAGAGGTGTTATCAGTCATTGTACAGGAGGAGGAGGAGGTGAGCTGTGACATCACCTATTGTGAATGGTGAATCCTGTTATCTACTGTATATAGAGGTGTTATCAGTCATTGTACAGGAGGAGGAGGTGAGCTGTGACATCACCTATTGTGAATGGTGAATCCTGTTATCTACTGTATATAGAGGTGTTATCAGTCATTGTACAGGAGGAGGAGGTGAGCTGTGACATCACCTATTGTGAATGGTGGATCCTATGTTATCTCCTGTATATAGAGGTTATCAGTCATTGTACAGGAGGAGGAGGTGAGCTGTGACATCACCTATTGTGAATGGTGGATCCTGTGTTATCTCCTGTATATAGAGGTTATCAGTCATTGTACAGGAGGAGGAGGTGAGCTGTGACATCACCTATTGTGAATGGTGGATCCTGTGTTATCTACTGTATATAGAGGTGTAATCAGTCATTGTACAGGAGAAGGAGGTGAGCTGTGACATCACCTATTGTGAATGGTGGATCCTGTGTTATCTCCTGTATATAGAGGTTATCAGTCATTGTACAGGAGGAGAAGGTGAGCTGTGACATCACCTATTGTGAATGGTGGATCCTGTGTTATCTACTGTATATAGAGGTGTTATCAGTCATTGTACAGGAGGAGGAGGTGAGCTGTGACATCATCTATTGTGAATGGTGGATCCTGTGTTATCTACTGTATATAGAGGTGTTATCAGTCATTGTACAGGAGGAGGAGGAGGTGAGCTGTGACATCATCTATTGTGAATGGTGGATCCTGTGTTATCTACTGTATATAGAGGTGTTATCAGTCATTGTACAGGAGGAGAAGGTGAGCTGTGACATCTATTGTGAATGGTGGATCCTGTGTTATCTACTGTATATAGAGGTGTTATCAGTCATTATACAGGAGGAGGTGAGCTGTGACATCACCTATTGTGAATGGTGGATCCTGTCTTATCTACTATATATAGAGGTGTAATCAGTCATTGTACAGGAGGAGGAGGAGGTGAGCTGTCACATCATCTATTGTGAATGGTGGATCCTGTGTTATCTCTGTATATAGAGGTGTTATCAGTCATTGTACAGGAGGAGGAGGAGGTGAGCTGTGACATCACCTATTGTGAATGGTGGATCCTGTGTTATCTGCTGTATATAGAGGTGTTATCAGTCATTGTACAGGAGGAGGAGGTGAGCTGTGACTATCACTATTGTGAATGATGTGGTTTTTATGTCAGCTGTGTATAAATGTGTTACCTGTCACATTTTAATACTTTGTGATGCTAATGAGTCTTGAGAAAAGTCATTCTCAGAGAAGAGGAAGTTTGAGTCTAAAATAGTCCCAGTGCCATGAGCAAAGGCTAAAACATTGTTACTTTTGTATTTTAATAAATATTGCTGTTTGAAAAATAAAACAAATATTGAAGAAATTAGAAAAAAAACAACAAGTAACACAATGTGGCATTTTCTGATGACATGTTCACTTCAACATTATCTCACCCCTGACTACACATATTGTGAATGTTCTCTCCTTTTCCTTGACCTTTGGGTGTTTTCCTCACACCCCTGTGACCTTTACACACGGTCTCATCACCCAGTAACATGATGCAGCCAGCCTGGTGTGAGTGCAGACGACACTATAGACATAACTGTTTATACACAGGTCTCAGGACCTTAGAGAGATCCTTCACCAATTAATATCTTTAGGGATTTTTAGCCTCATTTACATTCTTTCCCTTTTATTTGTAACGTTAAATTGTCCAGAAGTCAATGAGCGGTTCTCGTCTCCATACGACCACCTAAATGACCGGGCCACCTGCTCGACCGGGCCACCTACACAACTGGCCCTGCCGACCGGGCACTACACACTGAGCCACCTGCACGACCGGGCCACCTGCTCGACGGCACCTGCACGACGCCAACAGATTGCTAATGCATACTGTAATTCACAGGTCTTACAAATGAAATGTTCCAGATACCAAAAGATCAGAAGACAACTTCCCCCATTTCAAGTGACCATGGACAAGTATTTAGACATTGAAGCGATTATAAGTGACAAAAATTAGCAAATCTGCCGAAATTCATGAGACAAAATAAGCAATGAGGAAACCTACATGAGTATAAGGAGCCATATATAAGGGGCCAAAATGCACCAGTGAATTCAGGAATAGCTGCGTAGAAATGTGCAATAAAAAGGATATTCATTATTGGTTAAAATAATAATTAATGTCTGACTTTTGCATGTTTGCTTTTATGATTTTAAAAATAATAAATGGGTGACAAAAAAAAAAAAATCTCACCTCCCTTTGACGTGGATCTCATCAGGTCTTCATTGCCTCCAGTGCCCACAAAATCATGAGGTCATGAGGCTTAGTGGTCGCCAGAGGTGTCAAAGACCAGACAGGACATGTGGCATGAAGAAGACTGGTGCCCTGTAAGAGACCAGAAAGGAAGGGTTAATGGGAGAACTGCACAGATAAAGGGCGTGCCAATAAAAATATTTTTATTAACCTCTTCCCAAATCTTTTGATTTCACAAAACACAAGAATCAAATAAAAAAGAAAATCATATACTGTCAAATCCAAATTATTTCTCAAATTCTAAGTGAAATTGATTTGCTTTAATTCGATTTTCTCATCTGTAGTAAATGGCAATTAGTTATGGTAATTTGTAGGAATATCCTTAGTAAAGTTCTCAGGATGAAGTAGTGGAGCCGCTTACACGAAGATCAGATATTATAACATTGGTTACATTGTTGCTCTGAGAAATAATAAAAAAAAAAAAAAAAAAAAAAAAAAAAAAAAAAGAAAAGCATGAACCGCACCTCCAAAAATCAGACGCTGAGCTAATGCCGCCAGGAAAAATTATTATAACTGAACATGAGGTTCTTAGTTTCACATTCTGATCAGAGTGTATGAAGCCCACTGCCACGTCACTGCAAACCTCGTAGTGGGTCCTGACCGCCCTAACGGAGCGGAGCCGCGCGGCGACCACCGCCACAGCGGCAATGTATCGGCAGGGCAGACGGCCTGGTGCCCCACAGCACCCACACTGCAGGACTGAGTCCCCAGGACTCCAGACCGTGCCGCCCCACCGGCACAAAACCACAGAAACAATGGCCGACACACACCACCCACACCAAAAATGAAAGGAGCACTGAAGCTCACCTTCCTCCAGCTCTTCAGTGAGAGCAGAAATGGGCTAGACCCCTCACATTGCAGTCTCCTGCCAAAATCACCTGTGCAAAATGGGAGGAGTGCTGGTCCAAGAAAGAGACAAGAACATGCTATGCCCAAAAAAAGAAAAAATCATGAAACCGCACCTCCGAAACTCACACATTGATCTAATGGTGCTAGAAATAATCAATATTATTAATACTCTGTCCTGGATGTTCCTTCTGTCTTAGGCCTCTTTCACATTTCCGGCGGGCGCCTGGCGGCGCCCCCGGCATTTTACCGCAGCGCCGCATGTGAAAACCTTTCACACTTCCGGCGGCCAAAATGCGTTTTTTTGCCGGATGGTTTCTGATGCTTGGAGAGATAAGAAACCATCCGGCAAAAACAAAAAACGTTACATGCAGCGTTTTTTCCGGACGCCGCAATGTACATTTGCGCCGCATCCGGACAAAACCGCATGCAACGCATTGACATGCGGCGCCATCCGCGCTAATGCATGTAATGCGAAAAAAGCCGCATGCGGCGCATCAGATTTTCAGATGCGGCGCTGCGGCAAAATGCCGGGGGCCCGCCGGAAATGTGAAAGAGGCCTTACAAGACCTGGGCTTTCAAAGCCGCTAAGAGATGCTCCCCAGGCATTTAAAAGGCCGCACGGCAGGGAAATATTCCTACACTTTACATGGGGGCCAAAACTGCCGGGTTTTTTTGCCGGATGGTTTCTGATGCTTGGAGAGATAAGAAACCATCCGGCAAAAAAAAAAAAACGTTACATGCAGCGTTTTTCCCGGACGCCGCAATGTACATTTGCGCCGCATCCGGACAAAACCGCATGCAACGCATTGACATGCGGCGCCATGCGGCGCTAATGCATGTCAATGCGAAAAAAGCCGCATGCGGCGCATCAGATTTTCAGATGCGGCGCTGCGGGGAAAATTCCGGGGGCGCCGCAAGGCGCCCGCCGGATGTGTGAAACCAGCCTTACAAGACACTGGCGCTGACTTCAAAGCTTTGTTAGAGGAGATGACTCCAGTTCCATGTGATACATTGTAACAAAGTAGTAACATGAGGATCCCAATCATCCAGGCATGAAATATATCCTACACATTACATTAGAGCGCCATCGATGCTACACGTGGCCGGGGTCCGCTCCTATAGTGAGCGGGGGCTCTGCGGTCTACACTTGCGGGTGGGATCAGGTTATCATGGCGGATCCCGCTCCACACCACAGCTGTTGTGGAGAATGGCAGGACTTCAGTTAGTGATGAGCTACTGCTTCACTGCTTATATATCGGCAGCATATTCAGCAGCGCTGTAGAGGATCTTTCACCATTCACATCACTGAGTCCACATGCGTCGTTTCATACAAAGCTGAATTTGAGCACAGCGGCATTTTTAAATCTGCAGCATCAATTCTTTCAGCATTTTTAACCCACAGAAAGCAATGGGAAAACAGATTTTGTTGCATTTTTGCATAGTTTTTTGCTGTATTTTTTAATATACTAACTTTATTAAACATTTACTACAGACATATTATGGATGTAATTTCACAGCAAAAAAAGATCAGCAAGTAATGCAGAAAAAACGCATCAAAATGTAGAAAAACCTGCGTATTGAATGCAATGTCTATATGGCCAAGAGAACAATTTAGGATGCAGAAAAAAGCGCTAGAAATAAGCTGCATGTGAACATTGCTCTACACTGTTTCCGTATCTGGCAATTCTCGGGCAGAGTTCAGAGCATTTTGCTTTCGGTAATTCTGCGTTTTCCGCCGTGGCACAGTCTCCAGCCTCTTGCAGCGAGGAGATGTTCCTGAGCAGGTTCGTTTCGAGTTCATGTGTGAGTGCTACTTATGGAGCTAAAATTACACTAAATTAGCTGCGTAATTTGTGTGAAATCTCTGACTGGTTATTTACCCTTCTCTCTTTTTGAAGAGGAAAATAAATAAATCCTGTTTGTGAACACGTATGAAAACCCAATCAACATGTCACAGCAGTGCTGCTGGAAATCAGCGCTCACCCGTGACGGCAGGGTGGGAGCGGGGGCTGTACTGGGACCCTAATTCCAATCCTGCCCCTCTGTACAACCTGCGGTATGGGAGGTCTGTAAGGGGGGCTCCCCTTCTGCATGGAAGAAAAACTCTTACAGATGAACAAACCAAATAAACTCATTTTCTTTACATGATGTCACATTCACTTAGCACGGTCCACTTGGTTCTTGCAGGTAATATTTGGCTGCACAATATACTTGACACTTGCAGATCTTGGTTGGTAGCACCGTAGCTTGCTGGTTGCAGGCCTCACTGGGCATAGTTCACATTGTGGAGAGTCTACTGGAGTGAGTTCCCTTCTAGGATGATGCAACAAAACCAAATACTTTCTTCCAAGAGTGGTACAGAATGCTTGGTGGTTGGAAATCTCACTTGGTGACACAGTATATTTGGTGGTTGGAGATTCACTTGGTGACACAGTATATTTGGTGGTTGCAGATCACACTTGGAGGCACAGTATACTTGGTGGTTGGAGATCACACTTGGTGCACAGTATATTTGGTGGTTGCAGATCACACTTGGTGCACAGTATATTTGGTGGTTGGAGATCACACTTGGTGACACAGTATATTTGGGGTTGAGATCACACTTGGTGACACAGTATATTGTGGTTGAGATCACACTTGGTGACACAGTATATTTGGTGGTTGAGATCACACTTGGTGACACAGTATATTTGGTGGTTGGAGATCACACTTGGTGACACAGTATATTTGGTGGTTGGAGATCACACTTGGTGGCACAGTATATTTGGTGGTTGGAGATTACACTTGGTGACACAGTATATTTGGTGGTTGGAGATCACACTTGGTGCACAGTATATTTGGTGGTTGAGATCACACTTGGTGACACAGTATATTTGGTGGTTGAGATCCACTTGGTGGCACAGTTATTTGGTGGATTGCAGATCACACTTGGTGACACAGTATATTTGGTGGTGCGATCACACTTGGTGACACAGTATATTTGGGTTGCAGATCACACTTGGTGCACAGTATATTGTGGTTGCAGATCACACTTGGTGACACAGTATATTTGGTGGTTGAGATACACTTGGTGCACAGTATATTTGGTGGTTGCAGATCACACTTGGTGACACAGTATATTTGGTGGATGAGATCACACTTGGTGGCACAGTATATTTGGTGGTTGCAGATCACACTTGTGACACAGTATATTTGTGGTTGAGATCACACTTGGTGGTGCAATACACTTGGTGCACAGTATATTTGTGGTGGATCACACTTGTGACACGTATATTGGTGGTTGAGATCACACTTGTGAACAGTATATTTGGTGTTGAGATCACACTTGTGCACAGTATATTTGTGGAGATACATTGGTGCACAGTATATTTGGTGGTTGCAGATAACTGGTGACACAGTATTTTGGTGGTGAATCACACTTGTGACACAGTATATTTGGGTGAGATCACACTTGGTGACACAGTATATTTGGTGGTTGAGATCACACTTGGTGCACAGTATATTTGGTGGTTGCAGATACACTTGGTGCACAGTATATTTGGTGGTTGAGATCACACTTGGTGCACAGTAATTTGGTGGTTGAGATCACACTTGGTGGCACAGTATATTTGGTGGTTGAGATAATTGGTGAACAGTAATTTGTGTTGAGATACACTTGGTGCACAGTATATTTGGTGGTTGAGATCACACTTGTGACAGTATATTTGGTGGTTGCAGTACACTTGGTGACACAGTATTTGGTGGTGAGATCACACTTGGTGGCACAGTATATTTGTGGTTGAGATCACACTTGGTGGACAGATATTTGGGGTTGCAGATTACACTTGGTGACACGTATATTTGGTGGTTGAGATCACATTGGTGCACAGTATATTTGGTGGTTGAGATCACACTTGGTGACACAGTTATTGGTGGTTGCAGATCACACTTGGTGACACAGTATATTGTGTTGAGATACACTTGGTGACACAGTATATTGGTGGTTGCGATACACTTGGTGACACAGTATATTTGGTGTTGCAGATCACACTTGTGCACAGTATATGGAATCCTTGGGCACGTTTTGGGTGCAGACACTTGTGAACGATTGGTTAGATACACTGGGACAGTTTGTGTTGATCACTGGTGCAAGTATATGTGGTTAGAAACTGGTCACGTATGTGTGGATACACTTGTGACACAGTAATTGTGGTTGAATCCACTGGTGACACAGTATATTGGTGTTGAGATACACTTGTGCACAGTATTTGGTGTGCAGATTACACTTGGTGCACAGTATGGTGGTGCAGATACATTGTACAGTATATTTGGGTTGAGATCACTTGGGACACAGTAATTTTGGTGGTTGAGTACACTGGTGGACGTAATTTGGTTGAGATAACTTGGTGACAGTATATTTGGTGGTTGCGATACACTTGTGACACGATTTGGTGGTGCAGATACACTTGGTGCACAGTATATTGGTGGTGAGATCACACTGGTGCAAGAATTTGGGTTGCAGATAACTTGGTGACCAGTATATTGGTGTGAGTCACACTTGGTGCACAGTATATTTGGTGTTGGAGATCACACTGTGCACAGTATATTTGGTGGTTGAGATCACACTTGGTGACACAGTATTTGGTGGTTGAGATACACTTGGTGGCACAGTATATTTGGTGGTTGAGATACACTTGGTGAACAGTATATTGGTGGTTGCAGATCACACTTGGTGCACAGTAATTTGGTGGTTGAGATCACACTTGGTGCACAGTATATTTGGTGGTGGATACACTTGTGCCAGTATATTTGGTGGTTGAGATCACACTTGGTGACACAGTATATTGGTGGTGAGATCACACTTGGTGCACAGTATATTGGTGGTTGAGATACACTTGGTGACACAGTATATTTGGTGGTGAGATCAACTTGTGGCACAGTATATTTGGTGTTGAGATCACACTGGTGCACAGATATTGGTGGTGAGATACACTGGTGACACGTATATTTGGTGGTGGATCACACTGTGCACAGTATATTTGGTGTGAGATCACACTGGTGCACAGTATATTTGGTGGTTGAGATCACACTGGTGCACAGTATATTTGGTGGTGAGATACACTTGGTGCACAGTATATTGGTGTTGAGATCACACTTGGTGCACAGTATATTTGTGGTTGAGATCACACTTGGCACAGTATATTGGTGGTTGAGATCACATTGGTGCACGTAATTTGGTGGTTGAGATCACACTTGGTGCACAGTATATTGTGGTTGAGATCACACTGGTGCACAGTATATTTGTGTTGAGATCACACTTGGTGCAAGTATATTGTGGTTGGTGGATACTGACATATGGTGGAATTGTCGTATTGTGTAGACACTGTGATTATTGTGTGATCATGGCAGATTGGTGATAATGGTGCAAAACCTGTACTAATGGTGATACAGGTGACGTATTTGGGTGCGACAATGGCTATGTTTCACTGTCCGTAATGTGTGAGATCCTGTGCAGTTTGGTGGTGCGATAATTGGAAGATATTGGTGGATAACTGCACGTATGGTGATCTGTCAGTTTTGGTGAGACCTTGGACAGTTATGTGTTGAATCTGTGACGTATTGGTGAGATATGGAATATTGTGTGGATAACTGCCATAATGGTGATACATTGGTGACAGTATGTGTAGTCCCTGTGCATTGTGTGAGATAAGTCAGAATTTGGTTGAGTTCATGGAATATTGGGTTAATCACTTGTGACAAGATTGTGTGCCACTGTGCACGTATCAGTATATTTGTGGTTGAGATCACTTGGTGACAGTTATTGGTGGTTGAATCACACTTGGTGACAGTTATTTGGTGGTGAGATACTTGTGACACAGTATATTTGTGGTGAGATCACCTTGGTGACAGTATATTTGGTGGTGAGTAACTTGGGACAGTATATTTGTGTTGAGATCAACTTGTGCACAGTATATTGGTGGTGAGATACATTGTGACAGATATTGGTGGTGAATACATTGGTGCACGTATTTGGGTGAGATCAACTTGGTGGCACAGTATTGTGTTGAGATAACTTGTGACAGTATATTTGTGTTGAGTACACTGTGCGTAATTTGGTGGTGAGATAATGTGCAGTTTGGTGGTTG
>JARQOD010012835.1:0-18069 GCA_033576555.1 Oophaga sylvatica | reverse complement strand
TTAAAACAATGAAATTCAAGGTGAACTGTAATCCTGGTGTTTTCAAGTAAAAAAAATAATGTTTCCGCATTTTAAAATTTTTCAAATAAATATTTCTCCCCCCAGCAAAGACTAATTTATTAAAAGTGTTCTGTTTGGGGGCGGGCTGTTTCTTTAAAAGCAGGACGACTAAAAAGTGCAGTCGTATTTTAGGAACAGTGGTTTTAAAGATATTATAACACAATTTGTTTTCAAATGTGTCAAAACAGTTTTCCCGCTCCATGATTTAGCAATCCCCTGAGCATTTAAAAAGCTTCTAAGGCTTTGTTTTCAAGCACATCCCTGCATTATCTCAAAATGAAAAGTACCATTTTAAGTTTAGCATTGTTGGTTTTCCCACCAATTTTTTTGTCTATTATTTATTGTAAAAAAATGTTCCATCATTTATTTTTTTTTTTAAAAATCTTGCGGGTCATCTTTGAGCCTATTATTATTGACAAGGGAGATGGAAAAATTTTTTATAGATCTAAAAAAAGCTGTATTTTGAAGTATTGACTTATGTGGGAAAAAATTTTTTGGGTTTTGTGTGTATATAACTGAGTTCTTTTAATGATATTTAAAATGTTGATAAATAAGCTTTCAATGTATGGGGGGCTGCATTTTGGGACCGTTTGCTCTGCCTTACTTGTGGAGGTCTGTGACCATAAGAGGTGACCACAAACATTAGGTACTATCCTGTTGGGGGAACCCCTTTTCCGGTGGGTGGCTTTTAGATTTTTGATTAAAAAATGTTTCGTACCCCATTTTATTTAAAATGTTTTATCTTTTTCACAAATTATTTCAGGGTATTTGCTCTTTTATTTTAATCTTAGGTTCTGTCTGTTAATGGAAACCCATCCTTTTTACTTTTACCAAAATGTGTCTGGCTCTATTTTTTGGTTTTTTTGTAATGTTTTTTTTAAACAAAAAGATCCAGCTCAAAAAGTGAAACCAAAAATTTTTTATTAGGACCAAAAACAATGAGAAAAATCCCCACCCGAACCCCCGGAGGAGGGGTTGCTAGTGAGAGACTGAACGCGTTTCGAAAGGTGTTCTTAGACTTCCTGTTCATTAAAGAAAAGAACCCCGTTTGAAGCGCGTTCAGTCTCTCATGCAACCTTCCCCCGGGTGTTGGGTAGGTATTTTTTTTGTTTTTTGGGGATCCTGAATAAAAAATTTTGGTTTTATTTCTTGAGCTGGATTTTTTGTTTAAAGGATTCATTTCCCCGTTTTCGGAGTGACCCGGTTCGAGATTTAGGCATTAAAAGGGTGAGCTGGAATTTTCTCCGGGGTGTTTTATGAAATGCTGACAAGTTGAAGCTTTTTTAAAAAAATGAAATCAATGTAAAAAATTTAGGTGCCTTTTTAAAAAAAAGCCCTAAATTTTTTTTTTTAAAAAAAAAGGGCACGGGATAAAGAAAAAGGGTTTTTGCCTCATAATCATAAAGTAGATTTTGCTTGATTGAAAAAGGGGGATCCTGTGCTAAAAGACCCTTTTTTTCTCAAAAGGAGATTAGTGTACAGAACGTTTAAATTTAATAAATCCTGTTTTTGCTTCTGCGTCCTATGTATTTATATTTTGTCCTAACTTGTTTTAAAAATTAAAAAAAAATGCTATCAAGGTCCCACACGACTTATCGTAAAAAAAGCTTTTTTTCTTTTTTTTGGGAACTTAAAAAACGCGTTGCCCTGAAAACCATTAAATCCTTTTGATTTAAGGGCCATCAAGCTTTTTTCGCAGGCATTGATGAATCATCCCGTCTTCATTTTCCATAGATTATTTTTAAAGGGGAAAACAAGCGGGTTGAGCTTAGGGGCACCGCATGGGAAAAGTTAAAAATTTTCAGTCAAGTTCAACATTGCAAAAATTGATTGGGACATGCAAAATAAATAGATAGGCAAATTGACTGATAAATTTCAAAAAAAAAGTAATTAAGTAGAATTCTTAAAATGATCCCTTTCTTTTATGTTATTTTAACCAAGCAGTAAATTTCTAGCATTTATTGCCATGCTGAACTGAACCAGCATTAAGAAATTGACCCCAAATGGCAAACGATTGAAATTTAAAATCTGCTCCCAAAAAGTGCTTTTTTTTGCCGTGGAGTCATTTAATGTGTCAGGATCAGGGCCCAAAGTCCTCTGGTATTGGTGTGCAAGAAATGTATTCTGTAAAAGTGATTTGATTTTTATTTGCCCTTTTACTGTTGTTTGGTTTTTATAAGTTCAAATGTGTCGATCCAAATAATGTGGGGCAAAAATCAAACCCGTACTAAATAAGAACCTGTTAGTGATGTTAGTGCCCGTTCAGTGTTCATTTTTTAAACATGTGGTTGACTTTATACAGGAAGATCTTTAAACAAATTATTAAGAACTGTATCAAGTACCCGGATAAGAATGAAGTGATTAAAAGAGTCAGCTTTGGGTTTTTAACTAATAAGTCATGTCAGATAAATTAATTTCCCTTCTATGACAGAATCATGATGGGGGGATCAGGGAAATGCTGAGATATGTATCCTCAGCAACTTCAGCAAAGCATTGACAAATATCTCACACAACCCATTGAAAAAAATGATAAATATGGGGACAAGACAACTGTTAGGTGGATTATAATGGCTTAGTGATCAGACCAAAGAGTGGTTGTAATGGGTGAATCCAGTTTGGGAATGTCTCAAGGGGTACCAAGGGTTTTGGGCCCCGTTTTTTAACAAATTTTTTCAAAGATTTAGATGGGAAATTGAGGGGTTTAAAATGTCAAATTTTTGATGACACAAAGTAGGGGGGAGTAATTAGAGAAGAGAGGAGAGGGTTCAAAAAGATATACTAAATGGAGCAGGGGCAGAAATAACAGAAGGATTTTTAAAGGGAAAAATGCCCAAATACTACTCTGGGAATAAAAAAAGAAAAAAAAATTTTCAAAAGGGGGAATAGGGCAAGTCAGCATGTGGAAAAAAAAAATTTGGGTATAAATTGATCCAGACTTAACGAGTCAACTGTTTTATGCAGCGCAAAAAAAGGGAATTTCAAAATTTTAGGTGTAAAATAGAACATACGCAGAGGAGGATTAGCCCTCTATCTTTTGGTAGACCCATTGGAATACTGTGTCCAGTTTTGTCACATTTTAAAAAAAGACATCAACAAAGGAGAAGTTCGAGAAGAGACCAGAATGGTGACCGGTCTGCCCTGTTTATGAGGAAAGGTTGCGGGTTTGGGAATGTTTAGCTTGCAAAAAAAAGACTGGGGGAGACTTATGCTGTCTACAAATTTAAAGGGTGTCACATTGTGAAGGTCTCTTTATTCTATTTGCACAAGGAAAAAACTGAAGCAATGGGGTAAACTGAAAGGGGGGGGACACAGATTAGATTTTAGAAAAACTTTTTGACGTTAGGGGTTTTAAAAGGTGGAAAGGCTGCCACAAGGGTGGGAGTTTCCCTTCAATGGGAAGTCTTAAAAAAGAGGCGGAAGACATCGTCTGGAGATTTAGAGAAACTGTTTGGCAGGGGGTTGGACCAGAAGGCCCAAAGGGTTTAACCTTTAAACTTGACTTGCTTGTTTATCAGGGGGGCCCTTTGGGATGTTTAAAATCCCTTTCTTTTGGCTTGTAAATTTATATTAATTAAAAGGGTAAGAAAGCAAAAAAAAAAGATGTTTGTTTCTTATTTTGTTCAATGGGGGGTTAGGGAATTTTTTTTTTAAAAAAAAAAACCAAAAGCATCCAGTGCTAATAAAGGGGTGCCTAACCCAGTCAAGTTTGGTCAACGTAAGTTTTAGTTTTTTTTTGTCAAAAAAGATTAGAAAAGAAAGTGGTGTGCAAGAAACCCTTATTTGGGTTTAAAGGGAAAGGGTTTTGTAGTAATTTGTAGTAGGTGGGGGGGGGTTTAAAAACAGTGAATTTGGATGTGTCATTATTGGCGTGGCGTGGGTTTTTTTAAAACAAAGGACTTTTCATTATGGGACTGGCCTCTGCCAAAAAGTTTGGCCAGCCTCTTCCTGTGCAGCTCATGTCAATAGAACTGTCATAAAAAGACTGGTGGGGTAAGGCTGCTATTGAGTTTTGTTAGCTAATTAAGTGGGTTTTGGCCAATTGTGCCCCCTAATTAAATTGTTTAGCGTGGAATTGTTTTCCCTCCCCCCGTGTCGGGCTGTTTCCAGAGATTAGCAAAAATTTTGCCAAAGTTTCCTTTTTTTTTGACAAAAGAAAAAGACGTAAAAGAAAAAAATTAAGCTTCCAAAAATTTGGGGGTTCACCGCGAAAAATTTTACCTATTGTGAATGAAAAAGAATTTTTAAAAGGTTGGGGGTAAGCCTGTGGGGGCCCCAAATTTTTTAAAATTTGTCATTTTTTATAAATTGCGCTTTACAATTTCGGTAACTTCAGGAGACTAAAGATTCGGTTTTAAAAAAATTTTAATCTTTTTTTTATATAGCGGTAAATATTCCGCAGCGTTTACATTTTGCCACATTATGTCGGTACCTGAGGGGGGCTCACAATCTGTTTCCCTTCGTATGTTTTTGGAATGGGGGGGAAAAGGAGAACCCGGGGGAACCCACGCAAAAAGGGGGAGAACCTAAAAAACTCCTTGAAAATTTTGGGCCCTTTTGGTGGGTTAAACCGGACTCCAGCGCGAAATTAAAAACCCCTGAGCCCCCATGCTGCCCATTTATGTCTTTGGAACTGAGGGAAGTGATTTAGCTTTTAGGTCAGCCCCGTTGTTACATTGTGAATGATTTCATATCTGAGTGAAAAAGTTTTGGGGGTTTCCCGGGGGTTTGTAATCCTGGAATAGTGTTGATCCCAACCCAAGATCTGAAGAAAACACATGTAAACATTTTTCATTTATTTACTCTTTTCATGCGACTCATCATTCCAAATACATTACCGCCTTACACCTCATGAGATGTAACAGGAATTTCAGGGGCCCGTTCCCTAGAGCCGCGAAAGCTGAGAGATGGGCCTCGGTGCTAATGCTCCTTTGCCTCTGCTCTAAATAGACGAGAAATTATTTCATGATTTAAAGGTATAGCAGTCGGGGGGAATCCTATAAGTACAAACCCTTAATGTCAGTTTCCCTGAAGTGATAACCCCCAAAAACCCCCAAGAAAAAAAAACCCATTTACATTGCTTGTTTTCTTCAAGCAAAAAAACTCTCATAGGTAAGAAAACTGAAGTGTTCTTATAAGAAAAATAGAAGTTTTTTTAACAACTTTTTTTGGGATATTAAAAAAAAAATTTCACAAAGAAAATTATAAAGTAACAACTGATTTTTACATGAAAATCTCTATTGTGAATGCATTGCATTGTGAGGCCAAGAAGGATGCAGTCAATTAAAATGGAGTCATTGTGAGCAAGTGATTAATCTCTAAGTCCCAATACAGCATAAAAGTGCCCAAAGCTCCTTCTTATGCTGTTAGTATCTTATTGCCCGTTACCAGTTACAATGGCAATTGCTCCGTTAAAAACCAAAGTCCCTTTCCCCCTCTGCCTTGTTTTCTCCCAGCCGGTGTTTCTTGCTGCTCCCCCAAGTGGGGTTTTGGGGTTTAGGTTTTTTTAAACGACATTGGCCTGGTGACCAAAATTTGGAGCTTTTATTTCACTTAAAGTTTGAGATAATCCTTTTTTTGTATTTTTTTAATTTTTATTTACCTTGGGTTTTCCGAGTTTATTTACCCATAACCCTTGTTTTCAACATTTTTCCCTTGTGTTTTTTTCTTTGGGCCCCTTGGGTTTACTTTGTTTTATTGACTTTTGACGGTTTCCTGTCTCCGTTTCTTTCTTTTTGTGTTTTCAGATTTTTTTTTGTTGATGTTACTTGTCTACTTTTCTGACTTCTAATTTTGGAAACCCTGACCTGGGGATGTAATAGGACAAGCCTACTTGGGGAAATAAGTAAGTGGAGATTTTAGACTCAACACCACATTTAGCCCATCAAAAAATTGTGGCTAAGGGTTTTTATTTCAAAGGTGAGAAAATACACTGAAAGACCCATTATAAACCCAATAAAATTTGAACAGTACAGACATAAAAACCAGCATCCCTATATTATATGATCTTCTTTAGTTTCTAATTGTTTAAAGCCCATGAACACCCTTTTTTTGAAAAAAAAATAATTTTTTAGTGTTAATGGCCCCATTAGCAGTCCCTTTTTCCCTTTTAAATTTTTAGCCCCCTGTTTGTGGTTTGCAGATAATCTTCGATTTTTCTCCTGTTAAAGTGTTTTCCCCAAAAATATAGGCTAGATGTGAAATTGTGTTAAATAGAATGTTCTGTTTCTTTACTTCATTCTTCAAAAAAGAGAAATGGGTTTTTTAAAATAAAAATAATTTTTTTTGAATAATCATTAAAAGAAAATTTTAAAATATTTACAATTTCACAACAAACGGGGAACAATGCAACAAAGATATATTGTGCAGTCTAATGAGGGTATTTATACAAATTTTTTTTGAGGAATTTTCTTCCCCTAAAATAATATGGGGAGAGAAAAAAATGCCCCAAATTTTAATATCCTCTCTTGGTGAGCATAGGGTTTTTCCCCTTTTTAATAGTATTTCCCCTTAACAAAAAATTTTTGCGTCCCGCTATATAATATAACCCAAAGGGGTTTGAAACTATGCAAGCTATAAAAAAAGTGTCTAGTGCAAAAATATATGGACAAATGTACTTATCAGTGTATATAGTATTCATCCTTTCACAAAAAAGGCTAAAATGGGAAAAAAATTTAAAAAAATTCGCAAATGGAAAAATCCAAATTTCATGGGGCAATATTTTCATCCCCTTTAAAGGATTGCAGCACCCTGACGCGCGGTTTGCTGTCGCTTCTTCCAGAGGGGGGCGTGACATGTTTCCCCCTTGAGTGTGGTTTTTTAAGGGGTTTAATGATATAGAGCAGTGCGGATCGCTTCATCCAATAGAGCAGCTGCGTCGTGTACCGGGATATGTGACATAAATAACCCCCCCTCCCGAAAGGGCGAAGGTATGGTTTCCTAGTGAGTAGTGGCGTGTGTTTGTCGCAAAACCACTAAAAGGGCTATAAAAACGTCCTAAATATGTGCTTTCAATCATTTTTTCAGTAAAAACATGAATAAAGTTATAGTTTTGCTCGTTACGCCCCTAATTTAATGCAGCCTGCTGCCCAAATAGTTTTACATTATGAAAAAAAGGTCATGTGAATTAAAAACTCCCCCCCAAACGTGGGCAGGAAGTGTATATGTTTCCCTGTGATGTATTTAGCGTTGGTTTGTAACGCAAACCGCTAAAAAACTTAAATGCGTCCAAATACCGATATCAATGCTATTCAATCTTTCATTAGTAAACGGGGTATTAGTCCTATGTTAAAGGCGTATATGCCTTTTTATAATCGCAGCCTGCTGCCAAAAAATGTTATTCTTTAAGGTAAGTTATGTGACATCAAACATTTCCCATTATAAATGGGAACGGAAAAGTACCTTGTCCTTTGAAATGGCAATTTGCGCTATGATTTTAATCGCAAAGGCCCACGGATCTAAGTCGGTGCGTCATAGTTTCATCGCAAAAAAGCTACGATCCTGGTGCGTATCGGCAACCGACTCACATGACGTCCCATCGGTCTCCCCCCTCGACGGTCGGCGGGGAACCGAATAGGGGCACAGTGAACCGTTCCCTGATAACGCGCCTCGGATTGGCAAAAATAATTAGTTTTCCTTTTAAAGAAAAAAAAGAAGGATGAACACATGATACTTATGTCAACGGGAAATTTCCAAACTTACCATATATCTTACATGAAAAGTGCAAAGGAGAAAAATTTCTCGCTTTTTCTTCTAATTATATCATAGGTACATATTATTATTAATAAGGCCCAATATAAAAAAATAATAAAAAAATTTTTTATAATAAGTAAATAAATTTTAAAAATTAAATAGTGAATATGATCAAGAAAAGTAAAAAAAAAAAAATAAAAAACCCCAAATATATAAAAAAGTAAATGAATAAAAATTTGTTGTTTTTATAATTAATAGTAAAAAACCAGAAAAAAAAACAAATATTATAATTAAAAAAAATGAAATAATAAGTGCTGTATCCAATATAAAGTTCATATGTGTTACAGAGAATGTAGTACGGGTTCATCCCCCTTTATTTTTCTTTTTCATTTATTGATCATGGCCCCCAAACCAAGTCACGATCCGCAACAAATTCAAATCATATTCGAGGTAATTTTTGGTTTTTTATGGCTCCAAAAAAACATTGTATACATATATGGAATTGAATTTAAAAAAAAAAAAATTTAAAAAAAAAATTACATACAAAAAATAATGTCAGAAAAAACACCAGAAAAAAATATATTTAAAATTAAAGAAAAAAGGGGATAACTTAGATTTATTTAGTCCCCCTGGTGCATGATTTTCACTTTTTGAGATCCAGCGGGGGTCCCAAAATTTCGTATTTTCCTCCCCCATTACCCCCTCGTTTTTCAAAGTGACCCCATTATCCTTAAATTTTTAAAAAGCCCGGAAACACGTTATGGGACATTTTTAAATGCCTTGGTATGGATTTCAGGCGTATGATCATCTTCATTGCGCTTTTTTGATATATGGAAATGTCCCTTACCCCAATCTTAAGGGGCTTTTTGGGAGCCTTGTAAATTTTTGGGAAGGGCAGGGGGTAGTAAAAAGACACCCCGGGTTTTGCAGTTATTTCTGCGTTTATTAATTTTTTTTGGGCACTGGTCAAAAAAGTGTGTGCCCGTGTATTTTGGACATGCTTGATTTTCCATGGGGTAAAAACCCCCTTTTGGCCCCCTTTTTTTGGAAATTTTTCCCTTTGGGCGGTCCAGCATAAGGCTAGAATCAGGATATCCTTAAATTGGTGCTGTCTATATGTAAAAGATGGTTGAAATTGGGACTTTTTTCACAAGTGTTCGTCTGTTTTCAAAATGGGCCAATTTTGTTCAAAAGCTTTTTCATTTTTACCCCTTGTGATTGTAAACAGTATAAAACTTATGTGTTTTTCTCATGGTTGACTTTTTGAACAACTCATTTCTTTTGTTTTTTTGGGCCTATTAATTCCTCTTGAGCCCCTTTTGGAGTATCCGCGTTGTTCAAATCTAGCTCCCAGATTCCCCTGTTCTAAAAGGATTGATCTTTGAGCATTTTTCTATTTCTTAAAAACGCCCAAGGGGTACCATTGATAAAGGGGAGTGGATGTGCTAAATCGGATGTAGGAGGGAAATTTAAAATGCTGTCCCCTTTCAAATTTTAATTTTTTTCCCAAATTCCATTTCCCACCTTTTGAATTAAGGAATTGGAAGTCTGCTGTCGACTATATTTGAGGAAAGCCTGTTTTAAAAGGTTTTTGTTTTTAAGATACCACAAATGCCAATAAGCCTTTTCCCTCCCCCTCCCAAATTAGGAGAACACTTGATGTATTTGCCCTAAAGAGTCCTTGATGTCGTTCGGGGGGGCAAAGAAGAGTTTTCTTCCATTGCCCTATAAAAAAATTAGCATATAAAGATGATATCCCGCCCCCTGGTTCCCTTTGTTTCTGCAAATAGAGCCTCCTTTAAAGGTAAAGTAGTTATGCCCCGGGGCAAATGTAGAAGTCTGAAAAGGGAATCTCTTGAAAGGTACATTATTTTCAAAAGATCTAAAAAGGCCTACTGCTGCAATCCCATCTTGTGGTTTTTAGAGGTATTGGGGACTTAACGCCCTTTGGGTGACCAACCAAAATTCATCTTCCACGAAGGGCATTGCAGCGTAGAAGCCTTTTTGTTCTTTCTGATATGATGTTCCCTTTAAAAGATTCCTTCTCGACTTCTACGATTCGTCTTGGGGGCCCCTAACTTTCACCTTTAAGGGGCTCTTTTTGCAGAAACAAGGTCGCCCCGGGGGCGGCTTGCCCTTTATTGCTAATTTGTTTTTTGGTCAATGGGAAAAAAAAAAATCTTCTTTGCCCCCCCTGTAGGTACATCAAGGGCTTTTTTGGGGAAAATACATCGATGGGTTCTCCTAAATTTTGGGAGGGGCAGGAAAAGGATTATTGGGATTTTTGGATATCTTAAATAAAAAACAACCCTTAAATCAGGCTTCCCGAAATAGTCGGAACAGATTGACTTTCCCAGTGTCTTATTTCAAAAAAGGGGATAATGGAATGTTGGAAAAAAAATATATTTTGAAGGGACAGCAATTAATTCCATCCTACTGCTTCAGACATCCTCCCTTTTATCAATGGGATACCCATTGGCAGTTTTTAAGAAAGAAGAAATATGCTCAAAAGATCAATCCCCTTTTAGAAAAGGCGATATAATGGGGCTAGATTTGAAAACGCGGATCCCAAAAGGAGCTAAGAGGGTTTAAAAGGGGCCAAAAAAATAAAGAAAGAGTTGTTACAAGAGAGATCAAACCCGAGGATAAAATAAGTAAAATTTATAGTGATTCAAACAGCAATGGGTTAAATGAAAAAAGCTTTGAACAATATTGGCCCCTTTTTCAAACAGATCGAACATTCTGAAAATGTCCCAATTCAACCATCTTTAATATAGACGAGCATCAAATCTTAAGGAACCCTGATTCATGCATTTGGGACGCGCCAAAGGATAAATTTCCAAAAAAAGGGGCCTAATGGGGTTTTTCCCCGGGGAAAAAAGCATAGCATGCCCAAAATATGACAAGGCCACTTTTTTGGACCAGTGCGGCCAGAAAGATTTAATATTGCAAAATTTAAAATTTGCGAAACCTGGGTGTCATTTTACGAATGTCTTGTCCGAAAAATTTAAAAAGGGGTGAATCAAGACCCAAGATTTGGGTAAGGGGGCATTTCCCTGATATTTAAAAAAACTGCTAATGAGTGATCATACTGCCTTTAAAACCATACCCAAAGGATTTCAAAAAGTCCCTAACTGTGTGCGGCTTTTTTAAAATTAGGGTATAGATAGGTGTTGTGAATGGGTTTGAGTGGTTTGGAGAGGGCCCCCCTTTGGGGTTAAAAGCGGTACTAGTGAGGTTGGAATCAGGTGTTAACTGTTGGTCTTATTTAAGGGAAATTTTCCCTCAGGGGTTTCCGGTGATCAATTGTTCTGGTCGAAACTTTTTTCCAGTTTTCCCCTTTTAGCCCCTGTGTGGTCTGCATCTCCCGCTATCAGATAAGACAATTTTTTATTTTGTGTTTTTGCTATTTTTTTGCATTTTGTCCTGCACTTTGTGGGGCCTTCTGGGTCCCCCCGGGGGCTTTTTGCCCTTCAGTTTAGCCCCAGCATGTTTTTTTGTATTTTTTGTTTTTTGCTTTTTTTCAGTGGTGCTTTTTTTGTTACACCAGAGAATAATTTAGGTGGTGAGGTCGTGTGATTCAGGTGTTTTTGAAATTATTTTGTTGGGTTTTCAGGTTTTCTGGGATTGCGTAAGTACCCCCCGTCTTTTTTTTGATTTTTGGGGCCCCCCAGGTTTGTCATACTTTTTTCTTTCTGTGCCTTTTCCTTGTCAAACCCCCCTTAATGTTTGGGGGCTTTCTATTATCTTTGGGTTTCTGCTCGGGGCAGATGTTTCCTATTTCATCTTTAGGTGTGTTGTTTTCGGCTGTGAGAGGCGCTGGGCCATGTGGAACGCTCCCGGTGCCCCTAGTTGTGGGGTTAGTAGGGTATGCAAATTTATAGATTCCCAACTGCTCGTGTATTTCCTTTTTTACCGCACTCCCCTTTCTACCGTAAAAATAACATATCACCGGCCTAAAATTGTATGGTACTCCGAAGGGAAAAAAAAAAAAAAATTTTGAAAGGAAAAAAAGTGTAGAGATATTTTTTTGTTTGTTCTTTTTTTTTTTTTTTTTTTTTTCCCTTGTATCTTGGGTGCTGGGGGGATCTTTTCTCCAATGGAGTTTTTCACGTTGTTGGCCCTGTGGATCAGCTTGCCATGAGGTTCGAGTATTGTGCAATTTGTTGGTTGCCCGTTGTGGAACCCCAGGATCCCCATCCGATTTGTTTTCAGGGGATCGACTAAGTTCAAAATTTCAAAAATAATTGTAAATTGTTTTTGCTTAAAATCTAAGTCTAGGAAAGAGCGCAGCAGGTTCAAATTGCATCTTCCCTGGCGGCATCCTCAGGTTTGGGGTTTTTTCCCTGACACGGGGGATTGTTTTGGTGATGTTGATGTTTTTTTTCAGGTTTGGGGGGTTTTTATTGTCGATGAGCTAATATCCTATCAGCTAAAAAACCCTTTTTGGCTTAATCAGGGCTGATGACGCGAGTTTACGCGAGATTCGTAGGTGGGCGTCTACCAATGGAATGACGCGCTTTGGGGGCCTTTTCGGAAAGGGTCTGTCGGTAATGTAAAGGGATGTTATGGTGGGATTCCTGTTCCCTTGGTTCAATGATTTATTCATAGCGTTTAAAATTTTGCAGAGTTTGCGGAGCGGAAGTATGCGTGGAGTGGTGTTGCCTTGTGACCCAGGTGAGCCCATGCAGTGTGAGGAGGGGTTTTGTTGGGCCGCGTCATGAGTTTCGAAAGCGCAAGGGTTAGTTTTACTGTGGTGTGTCTCTGCTATTTTGTTGCCCTAAGCGGGGAAGACGTTTTGCAGCTCTTGTTTTTTGGGTATGTTCAGATAAGTTTTATTAATTCATCTGATATGCTCTCTGTCTCATTTTCTGCTCAGGTTTCGTTGTTTTGGAGCAGCATTAAAATGTGGATTATGATTTTGCTAACGTTGTGGATTTCCCCTTTTATACCTACGAAGTTATTCCCCCTATGGGGTCGTTCTACCCTTTGGTGAGAATAAACCCCCCGTTTTTTTCAGGTGTTAATGAGGTTGAACCTGATACCAGGAGGCTGAAAATTTTTGGTTCTTATAATCGCATGAATTTTTGTGCGGGTTTTCCCTTGGTTCCCGTTAAAATCCTGTTTTGGATTGGAAATCTGTGTTTGAAAACCAGTTGGGGGCCAATGTTTTAATCCCAACATCCGTTTTTTCTGCCCCCCCCCAGGTGAGGGTTCCTGATTTTTGTTTGTTTTTTGATGGTTTAGCGAAAGTAAATTGACCCTTACCCCCCATAGGAGTTTGACTGCGCTATTAAATTTAGTCGGGTAGTAAATTCCAAGGGTGGGGCCCCTTTTTAAACTTGTTATACCTGAACATGAGCTTGCGGTTTATAAAAAGGAACATTGGAGAAGGTTTCATACGACCCCTCCTCTTCACCTTAGGTGCGGTTTTTTCTTTGGGGCCCAAAAAAGTGGTTCTTTAAAGGCCGTGTATTGATTATCGTCTCTTGAAAAATTTATGTAAATATAATCCCCTTTTTCCTTGATTTTGACCTGTTTTCCGGGGGAAAAAAAGCTATTGGTTTCCAAGTTGCCTCAGGGGGCGTATAACCCTTATTCGATTAAGCACGGGGAAAAGGGACGGATTAACACCCGAGGGGCTTTTTGAGTCCTTGGAGCCTTTGGCTACTAATGTTTTCCCGTCTTCCAGTCCTTCATGAAAGACTTTTCAGGGATTTTTGGACAAATTTCGATTGTTTATTTGGATGATATTTGATTTTTTCTAATGATGGGACTTATGTGAAAAAAAGTTCGAATGTATTCGATTTTTTAGAGAGATGCTCTGTATGTGAAGGGAAAGGTCTTTTTGGGGTACAGAAGATTCATTTTTGGGATTTTTTGTCCCCCTCTGTTTTTGAATGGGCCGGTCAAAGGTTTGGCCATTGTGTTGGGTCAAAAACTTTATTAAAGGGTCTTCAGAGTTTTTTGGGGTTTTTCCAATTTTTTTCGTAAATTTATTGGAATTCTTTTGTTATTGTTAAACATTAAATGATTTGACCAGAAAAAGGGGTTTTGATGTGGTGAATTGGCCCCCTGGGAGTCTCTGGTTTCAGGAATTAAGCGAGATTATTTGTCTGTTCTCGGGAGCCCGATGTTTCTCTGCCATTTAGGTGGAGGTTGATGCTCTGAAATTGGGGCAGGTGGTTTTGTCCCAAAAAAAATCCAGAGCCCCTTAAAAAATAACCCCTTTTGCCTTTTTTCTCCGAAAAAATTTTTCTTGAAAAGTAAATTTTGAGTGGGTAAAGGGGGTTATTGGCCCTGAAGTGGGCTTTTGAAAAAGTGGAGACATTTGGGTGGGGGGGCCAAAAAATCAGGTGGTGGTCCTTTTCGGACCTAAGAACTGGTCTATCTGGATTCGCCGGATCAACCCAGACGGGCCCCGGTGGGCCTTGTTTTTCCCTTTTTAATTTTGTGGTTTCCTTTCTTCTGGCCAAAAGAATTTTTAAGGGGGTTTTCCCCCTCTCGAGGAGTTTCCTTGGGGTTCCTGAGCTACTGACCCCTCTTTTTTTTAAGGTGGGTGTAGTTCTTTCCCCCATCTCGCAAATTTGAGACTTGCTTGGAGGGTGTCAGGAGGATGGGCCCCCGGCGCTCCCCTGTTGGAAAATTGTTTGTCCCGGCAATGAAAAAGGTTGATGTCTGAGATTATTGTTCCGCATTGGTGGGAAACCGGGAATTTTTTTTTACCCGGACTTGGTAAATGGTCCTTTTTGGGGCCCACCCTTTTCTCGCGATGTCAGGGAATTTGGAGTCTGGGACTTGCTCTCGCTCCCCAAACCTTTTCCGCTTGTGGTTTGTTGATGCCATTTTCCTGGCCAAGAGCCTGGACCCATATTCTATGGTTTCATTTCCGATCTTCCTTTTTCCCGGGAAAATGACCCCCATCTGGGAAATTGGATAGGTTTTCCAAAATGAACATTTGTCCCATTACAAAAGTTCCCTTCCTCCTCTGAATTGGTGCCGTTGTTCCTTCAGCACGGGGTTCGTTTAACGGCTTTCCCCTGAGAAATTGTGTTGAAGAGGAGTCCATTTTTGTTTCCGTTTTGGAGGTTTTTTGTTCTAAAGGGTGTTCAATTTTTTTCTCCTCGGCATTTCATCCTCAGACAATGGTAAAAACTAGAGAAAAAACCCAGACATTGGAGATTATTAAGATGTTTTGTGTCGCTGTCAGGATGACGGGGTTCTTTTTCCCTTTGGGTGGTTTGCTTTAAAAATAGGGCTAGCTCTGCCCTTTGATGTTCTTTTTTCTGAAATTCTGGGTTTCACCTCGTTTTTCTTCGGGGACGACGGAGTTTCTGTTGCCCAGGTGTTGACTCGTTGTTGGCGTTGCAGCAGTTTGGGCCCAGGTAGTGGAGAGGTTTCCCTCTTCGGGAGAAGGAGGGGTTTGCTAACGGCATGGGATGATGGCCCCGGGTTTTAAAAGTGGGGGATTGGTCTGGTTGTCCTAAAAGAATTTTCCCTATGGGGATTTGTTTCCCCAAAATTTAAGCCTAGGTTATTGGCCTTTTAAAAGATATGGGATTATTAAATCTGTTTCTTTTCTTTTTGTTCTTCCGGGCTTTAAAGATCAAAGTGTTCCAAAGTCCTTGGGTTGAAGGGTTTTTTGAGCCAGTGGTTTGCTGCTGTGCCCCCTGCCCCCGTTTTGGTTGAGGGGAAATTTGGGGTTTGGTTTAGAAAAATTTTTGGGTTTCGTTTTTCTAGACGAAGACTCCCGTATTTGGTTAAAAGGGGAGGTTTTTGTCGGAAGTAATTCTTTGGGGTTTGCTTCGGACTCCCTGTGGGAGATATCCCTGCGTACTAGAAAACATCCCGACGCTGGTTTCTAAATGAGGGTTCGGTGGGGCCCCTTAAAGGGGGGGGGACTGTTGTGAAGGGTTTGAGATGAGTTTGAGCGAGGCTCCCTCTGGTGGTTACAAGCGGTACTAGTGAGGTTTGGGGGAATCAGGTGTTATTTTTTGGGTCTTTTTTAAAGGGAAATCTTTTTTCCCATCGGGTTCCCGGTGATCAATTGTTCTGGTCGGGAAATCTTTTCCTTTTTCCCCTTGTAGCCTGCTGTGTCGTGTCTGATCCCCTGCTATCGATAAAGACAATTTTTTTTTTTGGGGTTTTTTTTTTGCTTTATTTTTTGTTTTTGGGTCCTCATTTTTCTTTTGGGGGCCCTTCTGGGTCCCCCGGGGCTTTTCCCCTTTCTCAGTTTAGCCCCAGCCCTGTGTTTTTTTTCTTTTGCTTTTTTGCATTTTTTTTCGTGGCTGCTGTTTTTGTTACCCCCAAGAAAAACAAATTTTAGGGGGGAGAGGTCGTGTGATCTCGGTGATTTTGAAATTGTATGTTGGGTTTTTTTTCCAGGGTTTTCTGGGATTGCGGAAAGGCCCCTTCCCTGTCCTTTTTTTTTTTGATATTTTGGGGCCCCCAGCGTTTGTTTCCATACTATTTTTTTTCTGTTTCAGTATTTCCTCTTGTCAAACCGCCTTAGTTGGGGGCTTTCTATTTTTTTGGGGGGGTTTCTCCCTCCGGGGAGATTTTTTTCCCCCTTTTCTATCTTTAGGTGTAGTTAGTTTCTCAGGCTGGACGAGGGTTTTGGCATCGTGGGGAACCTCCCGGTTGCCTTTTGGTTGGGGGGGGTTAGTCGGGTTTCTGCAATTCTTAGTTTCCCAAACTGCTCTGGTGTATTCCCTTTTTTTTACCTCCCATCCTCTGCCCCCTTTAACATAAAGATAGGGGGCACATCGATATACGAGGAGGTAATTGGAGGAGGAAACTAGCGCAATTGGAGGCCCGCTGGATCTCTTTAAAATGCCAAATTTAGTGCAGCCCGCGGGGCTTTAAAGAGATCTTAAGTTATGCCCCTTTTTTTTAAATTTTTAAAATATAGTTTTTTCTGGGTGTTTTTTTGGAAATTTTTTTTGGGGTTTATATTTTTCTTGGTTTTAAAAATTTTTTTTTTAAATTCTGTTTCCCATATATGTTCAAATGATGCTTTTTTTATGCCTTAACCATTACTTCCCTCGAATATGATTTGAAGTTGTTGCGGTCGGATTTGGGTTTGGGGGGCAGTGATCAATAGAAAAAAGAAAAAAAATGAAATGGGATGAAGCCGTATATCATTTCTGAAAACATATGAACTTTTATTGGTGAACAGCATTATTTTTCTTTTTTTGTTAATTAAAATATTTGTTATTTTCTGGTTTATTCTTTTATTATTATAACACCCAAAAAATTTGTTGTCTTTAAAACTTTTTAATATATTTGGGTTTTTTATTTTTTTTTTTTTACTTTTTCCTTGATCATATTCACTATTAAATTTTATAATTTTTTATTATTATAAAAAAATTTTGTATTTTTTTTGAAATGGGCCTTTTTATAAAAAATTGTACACTATTGATATAATTAGAGAAAATGCGAGATTTCGTCTCCTTTCTGTAGAATATGGGAATGTTGGAAAAGTTTCCCGTTTACATAAGTTCATTGTTCTTTCCTTCTTTTTTTTTTTAAAAGGAAAGCAATTATTTTGACCAGATAGTCAGGCTGCGTTATCAGGGTAAAGTGTTCCTGTGCCCTATTCGTGTTCCCCCCTTGACCGTCGAGGGGAGGGCCCATGGGGCGTCATGACGTCGGGGGCCGATGACGCAGCCAGGATCTGTATGCGTTTTTGCGATTGTAACTATGAGCACACTGACTAGATCTTTCGGCCTTTGCATTTAATCATAGCGATATTGGAATTTCAAAGGACAAGGGACAATCCCTTCCAAATTTATAATGGGAATGTTTGGATGTCCATGTACTTATCTTAAAAATATGAACAGGTTTGGCAGCAGGCTGCGTTAAATCATGGGAAATTTTCTGCACTAACTAGGGATTATTACACGCTTACTATAGAAAAGATTTAATAGCTTTGATATCGGTATTTAGGACGCATTTAAGTTTTTTTAGCGGGGTTTTTATTACAAACCAAAGCTCACTCATCACTATGGGAAAAATTTTACACTTCCCGCCCTTTGGAGGGGGGGTTTTTAGAGTACATGACATTTTTTTCAATAATGTAAAAAGGGTTTTCGCATCAATTATAAATTATGGGGTATACTGAGCTAACATATAGACTTTGAAAATCGTTTACTGAATTTAAATGATTGAAAAAGCACATGTTTAGTGAGCATTTATTTTTTGTTAGTGGTTTGCGATGCAAAAACGACGCTCAAATACCACTTTGGAAACACTACACTTGTGCCCATGTCTGGAGGGGAGGGGGATTTTGATGTCACTGTACGGTATTAGCGGCGCGTC
>JARQOD010012834.1:0-18069 GCA_033576555.1 Oophaga sylvatica | reverse complement strand
AGGGAAAAAAAAAGCGCTTTATCAATTTTACCACACGCGGAATGGGGAAAAAAAAAAAAAAATTCCTGAATTGCGGGTTTTTGTTCATTCTGCTTCCACAAAATCTAAATAGAAGTGATCAAAAAACGTTAATTTTCCCGAATATGGTACCAAAAAAACGTCAGTTGTCCTGAAAAAAAATAAGCCCACAGATAACTCTTTCAGACGAAATATGGAAAAAATTATAGCTCTCAAAATACGGCGATGCAAAAATTTCTTACAAAATTCTTACAAAAAAAAAGCATCTTTTAGTGTGTGACAGAAGCTAAACATGAAAAAAGGGTATAAAATCTGGTATCGCTGTAATGCACCGACCCAAAAAATAAAGTCGCCTAATCACTAATACCGCAAGAGGAACGGGGGTAAAAAAAAAAACCCAATTCTTCACCTTTTGTGGATTTGTTCATTCTCCCTCCCAAAAATCGCAGTAAGGCGATCACAGGGGTTCCCCCCCACATGTGAGGTATCAGCGTACTCGGGAAACAAATTGCACATCAATTTTTGGGGGTCCTTTTTCTCCTGTTAAACCCTTATAAAAATAAAAATTTGAGGGCAAAAAAGGTCATTTTTGTGGAAAAAAATATGATTTTTTTTATCTCTACTTTATAAATTCTGTGAAGCCCTTGGGGGTTCAAAGCGCTGACCACACATCTAGATAAGTTCCTTGGGTGGTCTATTTTGCAAAAGGGAGTCACTTGTGGGGGTTTCTACTGTTTAGGCACACAGGGGGTCTCCAAGCGCGACATGACACTCGCAGAACCATTCCATCAAAGTCTGCATTCAAAAACGGTGACCTTCCCTTCCGAGCTCTTCATGCATCAAAATAGTGGTTTTCCCCCCCATATGGGTATCAGCATACTCAGGACAAATTGCACAATAGCTTTTGGGTCCTATTTCTCCCGTTACCCTTAAAAAAAAAATTTGGCGGCAAAAAAAATTATTTTTGTGGAAAAAAATATGATTTTTTTATTTTCCCCGGGTCTACGTTATAAACTTCTGTGAAGTACTTGGTTCAAAGTGCTCACCCCCACATCTAGATAAGTTCCTTGGGGGGTCTAGTTTGCAAATGGGGGCACTTGTTGGGGGTTTCTACTGTTTTGGCACATAAGGGCTCTCCAAAAGTGACATGACACCCCAGACCATTCCATCAAAGTCTGCATTTGAAAACGGCGCTCCTTCCCTTCCGAGCTCTGCCATGCATCAAAATAGTGGTTTACCCCATATAACTTTTGGGTCCCCGTTACCCTTTGGAATTTAAAAAATTTAGGGTGGAAAGATCATTTTTTTGTGGAAAGATAGATTTTTAATTTTACGGCTCTACATTATAACCTTCTGTGAAGCCCTTGGGGGTTCAAAGCTCTCACCACACATCTAGATTTAAGTTCCTTGGGGGTCTAGTTTCCAAAATGGGGTCACTTGTGGGGGTTTCCACTGTTTAGGCACACAGGGACTCTCCAAATGCGACATGGCGTCCAATCTCAATTCCAGCCAAAAAAGTCAAATGGCGCTGCTTCCCTTCCGAGCTCTGCCATGCGGCCAAATCGTGGTTTACCCCCACATATGGGGTATCAGCATACTCAGGACAAATTGCACAATAACTTTTGGGGTCCTTTTATCCTTTGGAAAATAAAAATTGGGATGAAAAGATCATTTTTGTGGAAAAAATATGATTTTTAAATTTTATGGGTCTACATTATAACCTTCTGTGAAACCCTTGGGGGTTCAAAGCTCTCACAACACATTTAGATAAGTTCCGTGCGGGGTCTAGTTTCCAAAATGGGGTCACTTGTGGGGGGTTTCCACTGTTTAGGCACATCAGGGACTCTCCAAATGCGACATGGCATCCAATCTCAATTCCAGCCAAAAAAGTCAAATGGCACTGCTTCCCTTCCGAGCTCTTCCATGCGCCCAAATAGTGGTTTACCCCAACATATGGGGTATCAGCGTACTCAGGACAACTTGCACAATAACTTTTGGGATGCTTTTATCCTTTGAAAATAAAAATTGGGGGTGAAAAGATCATTTTTGTGGAAAAAATATGATTTTTAAATTTTATGGCTCAACGTTATAACCTTCTGTGTAGCCCTTGGGGGTTCAAAGTGCTCACCACAGATCTAGATAAGTTCCTTGGGGGGTCTAGTTTCCAAATTGGTGTCACCTATGGGGGTTTCCACTGCTTAGGTACATCAAGGACTCTCCAAACGTGACATGGTGTCCGCTCTCGATTCCAGCCAATTTGACATTCAAAATCTCAAATGATGCTCCTTCCCTTCTGAGCACTGCCGTGCGCCTAAAGATTGGTTTTCCCCCACACATGGGGTATCGGTGTACTGAGGAGAAATTGTACAACAAATATTGTGGTTCATTTTCTCCTGATACCCTTGACAAAATTTAAAAAATTGTGTCGAAAGAAAAATTTTGGGAAAAAAAGTTAAATGTTCATTTTTTCCTTCCACATTGCTTCAATTCTTGTGAAGTACCTAAAGGGTTAATAAACTTCTTGAATGTGGCTTTGAACACCTTGAGGGGTGCAGTTTTTAGAATGCTGTCACTTTTGGGTATTTTCTATCATATTGACCCCTCAAATTCACTTCAAATGTGAGGTGGTCCCTAAAAAAATGGTTTTGTAAATTTTGTTGAAAAAATGAGAAATTGCTGGTCAACTTTTAACAAAAATAGCAATTTAGCAATTTTGGTTCCAAAATTGTGCTGATGTAAAGTAGACATGTAGGAAATGTTATTTATTAACTATTTCTTGTGACATACAGTACAGACCAAAAGTTTGGACACACCTTCTCATTCAACGATTTTTCTGTATTTTCATGACTGTGAAAATTGTAGAATCACACTGAAGGCATCAAAACTATGAATTAACACATGTGGAATTATACATTATACTTTACAAAAAAGTGTGAAACAACTGAAAATATGTCTGATATTCTAGTAGGTTCTTCAAAGTAGCCACCTTTTGCTTTGATTACTGCTTTGCATGCAGAAAAGGTGAACGAATGGACTCTACATGCCTGGTTCCCACCGTGAAGCATGGAGGAGGAGGTGTGATGGTGTGGAGGTGCTTTGCTGGTGACACTGTTGGTGATTTATTCAAAATTGAAGGCATACTGAACCAGCATGGCTACCACAGCATCTTGCAGCAGCATGCTATTCCATCCAGTTTGCGTTTAGTTGGACCATCATTTATTTTTCAACAGGGCAATGACCCCAAACACACCTCCAGACTGTGTAAGGGCTATTTGACCAAGAAGAAGAGTGTTGGGGTGCTATGCCAGATGACCTGGCCTCCACAGTCACCAGACCTGAACCCAATCGAGATGATTTGGGGTGAGCTGGACCGCTCACCGCTTCAATTTTGAATAATCCCCAGCAGTGTCACCAGCAAAGCACCCCCACACCATCACACCACCTCCTCCATGCTTCACGGTGGGAACTAGGCATGTAGAGTCCATCCGTTCACTTTTTCTGCGTGCAAAGCAGTAATCAAAGCAAAAGGTGGCTACTTTGAAGAACCTAGAATATAAGACATATTTTCAGTTGTTTCACACTTTTTTGTAAAGTGTAATGTATAATTCCACATGTGTTAATTCATAGTTTTGATGCCTTCAGTGTGATTCCACAATTTTCATAGCCATGAAAATACAGAAAAATCTTTGAATGAGAAGGTGTGTCCAAACTTTTGGTCTGTACTGTATGATGAGTTACAGTTGATAACATTTTTTATTTGATGATTTTTTTAGTTGCTGTGCAAGTACATGTGGTTGTATTCGCTATATCTGTGCAACAATTGCAAATATTGTGCCCACATGTGTAAAACCCCATTGTTTGAAGCCATGTATTTTTTAAAGAAGTATTTTGATTTAAATATAGACTGGGGGATAGTAAATTACCTAGAGTAGGTGTTTTTTAGCTGAAAACCTAACAAGATTTGCCAAGATGTGTTTTAACCTGTCTTCTTGATATAATACTGGCAGATGTTTATGAATTATTTGTTTAATCTTAGCAAACTGGTGGCTATAGGTAGATACAAAAGTGACATCTTTCTTTTGGTGAATAGAATGTTTCTTGTTTTTATTTTTATCCTTTAGAATGTCTTGCCTTTAGATGTCCTTCACTATATTATGTGCCCTTGATAACATCCAATCAGGATATTGACGTTCTTCCAGCCTTTTTTTCATGAGCGTTATCTCTTCTTTGGAATTATTATCTAGTGTGGTATTTCTTCTGATTTTAATCAATTCTCCTACAGGGACATTTTTTTTTAACTTGTTTGAAATGGCATGATGTCGTAAGGAGAGTTGATTGAGTAGACATATTGCTTCTATAGGGGGTAACTAATACACATATCTTTATTATTGTTGAGAGAAATATTCAAAAAGTCAATCTCAGCTAATTGAATACTTGAGGTGAATTTTAAATTTGTCATTGTCATTTAAATATTTAACAAAATTATTAGCTGAAATGATATCCCCCCATATCAGGAGGAGATTGTCGATGAAACCCATATCAGGTGGTTTGGTCGTTTCATTGACGACCTCCTGCTGATATGGGGGGATATCATTTCAGCTAATAATTTGTAATATGTCCTTTTGTATAGCCTGAACCAATGCAGTATGGACATGGTGTAAATCACGCTTGTGGAGTGGGCACAGATGAAGGACATTTGCACCCTTCTGCACAGTTTTAAAATGGCTACCTACCATGATGGTTAGCGCTGATGATGCCATCATCAGCATCACTGTTCTGGTCATCTACATGCTGGAGCACAGTTTGAATAGTCAATGGGATGAGGTGGTGGTCCCAGAGGAAGAGGAGGAAGTCGAGGAGGATGCGGAAGCGATATCAATATCTCTAAGTTACGGACTGTTGTTGCACAGACGGGTGCCATGGGAGGGTGGATTACAGCTCATGGTACCAGACAAACTGTTAGTGAAGGTGCAGGAACTGAGGAACAAATAGAGGAGAATGAAGAGGAAGAGGTGATGGGAAGTGCAGCAGTCAGGAGATGAAGAGGATAAAGATCCTCTCTCTGTTGTCCGTGGTAGGCGGGAGGGGACGGAGGAAGCAATTTTGAGTGTTACCCTACCAACAACACACCATGGACTTGGACCTAATTTAAATGCCTGACAGATGAGTGCCTTCTTGCTGCACTACCTTCAAAATGATGCCTGTATTCTTAGTGTTAGAAATAGTGCTCACTACTGGGTTGCCACTCTGTTAGATTCACGGTACAAGGATACATTTTGCCAGATGCTTCTCCCCCTGGATAAGGACAATCACATTCTGGAGTATCAAAACACCCTTGTAGACAATATTAAGAGTGGTTTTCCCCAAGACAGCAGTGAGGCACACAGTGTGAATTGCAGTTCTAGACTTGGAACGTCAAGGCGTCATCACAAAAACATTAGCAGCAGCAGCATTATAAGTGGCATAAACAATTTCTGTGTGTCATTTCACACATTTTTAGACCAGCCCATGCACCAGCAGAACAGAGTATAAATCTGACAGGTTGTGAACGACTGGAGAGGATGCTGAAAGAGTATCTTGAGCTCAATATAAATGCTATCAGGGGGAATTTGGACCCTTTTTGCATCTTGGTCTTCAAAAATAGAAGAGTGACCTGAGCTAGCCTGTCTCGTCTTGGTGGTGTTGTCATGCCGACAGCCAAAGATCTCTCAGAACGTGCCTTCAATACTGCTGGTGGTGACCTGATGGATAAGCGCATCCGGCTGTCCCCTGAAAGTGTAGACTGCCAAACTTTCATCAAAATGAACAGGTCATGGATCTCCAATGACTTTTGCACCCCAGTCGCAGACAGGGCAGACTAGACGATTGTGTCATTTTTAGTGTCATGCATTGATCTCGCATTATTGCCGCTGTGCCAACTTTGTTGTGGCTTCTGTGCCTGCTGTTGCTCCTGCTCCTGATGTTACAAGCAATTTTTTGAAATGCGGAGACTTCAAGTTGGGTCTCCATCTAGTGAGTTGCCTGTAGTGAAAGGTGTATTAGAGGCCTGTTTCTACCCTGTGGAAATTGATGCCCCTGTATTGGTGTGTGACAATAATTTTTTTAAATGTGGAAAATCCAAGTTGGATCTCTTTCATGTGTGTTGCCTGTAGAAGTAGGGCTCCTAGAAAGGCAGGCCGGCACTTACTTTCACATAACTGCCTGTGTTACTATCCTTACATTTTTCTACCAATAGTACTCTAGAAAACTGATGTTTGTGCTATCTGAGTGTGGCTGGGAAAAAAAATGGAATTGTTTCATGAGGTATCAGGGCTCCCAGCTAAGAATGTTTACACTGCTCCTTTAACCACCAGGTCTTCATTGATACTTCAATTCAAAGCTGTAAATGCTGGCCCTGACCCTGATACCTCATCCATGGCCATGGCTGACTGCTGCTGTGCCATTAGCACATTTCTACTGTAGGTCAATTGATGCCTACATCATGAATACTTTTCATTATATCTGCCCCTAATTTTATCTGTTTGGGAAGTTTTTTTGTCACTATTTGAGGTGTTACATATATGTTGGTTTGTCCTGCCATTGAATCTAATGGGGTTCGGGTACATTCATCTAAACGTTCGGCTAACATTGGGACGTTTGGCAAACCGAACCAAACCTTGAAAGTTTAGCTCATCTCTACTGTTCACTATTATTTTATACAATTTGACAAAAAACAGTGGCAAAACCAATGCAAAATTCTTAAGAAAAGATGTAAAGAAAGACACTTGTCAAAGAACTTTTGAAACTGAGAAAAATTTTTTCTTTAATGACCTGGGTAGTCAGAGGTCCACCATATGATTAGAAATCAATAATGTTACAGCATAGATTACAACACACTGTAGCACACCGAGTACTAAAGCTGAAGAAATGACTATTGATTAGTAATGAGGAGAGGTCAAGTCAATAAAGCATGATGACTGACAGAGATAATACAGTGACAAACCTTTCAAGTCAATGATGGAAAACATATGTGGAATCATAAAGATAGATATGTGTATATGACTGACATTAACATTATGAAAATAGCCGTTTTTACAAGGAGGCAGTGAGAAAATGTGTAATTTGACAGCAGCTGATTACATAGTACTAATGGTAGACATATGTCTCTGCATAAGTTATTGATAATATTACGCTAGAAAAGTTTCTTAATTACTGATGGGAAGGGACTGTCTAAATATACTATATGTCCATGATTACAGTATCTGTTATGTTATGGTTAGAGTTGAGCGATACTTTCCGATATCCAAAAGTATCGGAATCGGAATGGTATCGCCGATACCCAAAAAATATCGGCGATACCCGATACCGATACCGGAAGTCCAATGTAAGTCTATGGGAACAAAATATCGAAATTAACCCCTTCACCCCCAAGGGTGGTTTGCACGTTAATGACCGGGCCAATTTTTACAATTCTGACCACTGTCTCTTTATGAGGTTATAACTCTGGAACGCTTCAACGGATCTTCGCGATTCTGAGATTGTTTTCTCGTGACATATTGTACTTCATGTTAGTGGTAAAATTTCTTCGATATAACTTGCGTTTATTTTTGAAAAAACGCAAATATGGCGAAAATTTTTAAAATTTTGCAATTTTCAAACTTTGAATTTTTATTCCCTTAAAACAGAGAAAATATATCACACAAATAGTTAAGAAATAACATTTCCCACATGTCTACTTTACATCAGCACAATTTTGGAACCAAAATTTTTTTTTGTTAGGAAGTTATAAGGGTTAAAAGTTGACCAGCGATTTCTCATTTTTACAACAAAATTTACAAAGCCATTTTTTTTAGGGACCACCTCACATTTGAAGTCACTTTGAGGGGTCTATATGGCAGAAAATACCCAAAATTGACACCATTCTAAAAACTGCACCCCTCAAGGTACTCAAAACCACATTCAAGAAGTTTATTAACCCTTCAGGTGCTTCACAGTAACTAAAGCAACGTGGAAGGAAAAAATGAATATTTTACTTTTTAGCCCCAAAAATGATCTTTTACAAACTTTTTTTTTATTTTCACAAGGGTAAAAGGAGAAAATGGACAGATAAGGTTGTTATGCAATTTCTCCTGAGTACGCCAATACCCCATATGTGGGGGAAAACCACTGTTTGGGCACACGGCAGAGCTCGTAAGGGAAGGAGCGACGTTTGACTTTTTCAAACTAAAATTGGCTGGAATTTAGATTGGATGCCATGTCGTGTTTGGAGAGCCCCTGATGCGCCTAAACAGTGGAAACCCCCACAAGTGACACCATTTTGGAAACTAGACCCCCTAAGGTACTTATCTAGATCTGTTGTGAGCACTTTGAACCCTCAAGTGTTTCACAAAAGTTTATAAAGCCTGGGTGTGGAAAAAAAAAAATCAATTTTCCACAAAAATGATTTTTTAGTCCCAAATTTTTGAATTTTCCCAAGGAAATTGGACCCCAAAAGTTGTTGTCCAATTTGTCCTGAGTACGCTGATACCCCATATGTGGGGGGGGAAACTGTTTGGGCGCACGGCAGGGCTTGGAAAGGAAGTAGTAACGTTTTGGAATGCAGACGTTAATGGGGGTCATGTTCAGTTTCCAGTGCCCCAGATGAGCCTAAACAGTGGAAACCCCCACAAGTGACCCCATTTTGGAAACTAGACCCCCTAAGGAACTTATCTAGATCTTTGGTGAGCACTTTGAACCCCCAAATGCTTCACACAAGTTTATAATGCCCGGGCATGAAAATAAAAAATCCTATTTTTTTCCCACAAAAATTATCTTTTAGTCACTATTTTTTTATTTTCCCAAGGGTATCAGGAGAAATTGGACCACATAAGTTGTTGTACAATTTGTCCTGAGTACGCTGATACCCCATATGTGGGGGGGAACCACTGTTTGGGCGCACGGCAGAGCTCGGAATGGAAGGAGCACCATTTGACTTTTTCCAACCAAAATTGGCTGGAATTGAGTTTGGATGCCATGTTGCATTTGGAGAGCCCCTGATGTGCCTAAACAGTGGAAACCCCCACAAATGACCCCATTTGGGAAACTAGACCCCCTAAGGAACTTATCTAGATTTTTGATGAGCAATTTGAACCCCCAAGTGCTTCACACAAGTTTATAACGTAGAGCTGTAAAATTTAAAAATCATATTTTTTCCACAAAAATGATCTTTTCACCCCAATTTTTATTTTTCCAAGGGTAACAAGACTCCAAAAGTTATTGTGCAATTTGTCCTGAGTGCGCTGATACCCCATATGTGGGGGTAAACCACTGTTTGGGTGCATGGCAGAGTTTGGAAGGGAAGGAGCGCCGTCTGACTTTTTCAACGCAGAATTGGCTGGACGCCATGTCGTGTTTGGAGAGCTCCTGATCTGCCTAAACAGTGGAAACCCCCATAAATGACACCATTTTGGAAACTAGACCCCTCAAGGAACTTATCTAGATGTGTGGTGAGAACTTTGAACCCCCAGGTGTTTCACTAAAGTTTATAACGTACAGCCGTAAAATTAAAAAATCTTTTTTTTTTTTACAAAAATGATTTTTTCGCCCCCAATATTTTATTTTCACAAGGGTAACAGAAGAAATTGGAACGCAAAAGTTGTTGTCCAATTTGTCCTGAGTACACTGATACCCAATATGTGGGCGAAAACTACTGTATGGGCGCACGTCAGGGCTCGGAAGGGAAGTAGTGACGTTTTGGATTGCAGACTTTGATGGAATGGTCTGGGGGCGTCATGTCGCATTTGGAGAGCCCCTGATGCGCCTAAACAGTGGAAACCCCCCACAAGTGACCCCATTTTGGAAAATAGACCCCACAAGGAACTTATCTAGATGTGTGGTGAGCACTTTGAACCCCGAAGTGCTTCACAGAAGTTTATAACGCACAGCCGTAAAAATAAAAAATCTTTTTTTTTTTTTTGCAAAAATGATTTTTTCGCCCCAATATTTTATTTTTACAAGGGTAACAGGAGAAATTGGACCCCAAAAGTTGTTGCCCAATTTGTCCTGAGTACGCTGATACCCAATATGTGGGAGAAAACTACTGTATGGGTACACGTTGGGGCTCGGAAGGGAAGTAGTGACGTTTTGGATTGCAGACTTTGATGGAATGGTCTGGGGGCGTCATGTCGCATTTGGAGAGCCCCTGATGCGCCTAAGCAGTGGAAATCCCCAACAAGTGACCCCATTTTGGAAAATAGACCCCACAAGGAACTTATATAGGTGTGTGGTGAGCGCTATGAAGCCCCAAGTGCTTCACAGAAGTTTATAATGTACAGCCGTAAAAACAAAAAAATAATTTTTTTTGTACAAAAATGATATTTTCGCCCCCAGTTTTTTATTTTCCCAAGGGTAACAGAAGAAATAGGACAAATTGCACAATAACTCTTGGGGTCCAGAGTACGCTGATACCCCATATGTGGGGATAAACTACTGTTTGGACGCATGGCAGAGCTCAGAAGTGAAGGAGCACCGTTTGACTTTTTCAACGCAGAATTGGCTGGAATTGAGATCAGACGCCATGTCACATTTGGAGAGCCCCTGATGTGCCTAAACAGCGGAAACCCCCCAATTCTAACTCCAACCCTAACCCCAACACACCCCTAACCCTAGTCCCAACCCTAACCACAAACCTAACCCTAACACACCCCTAATCCCAACCCTAACCCTAATCCTAACTTTAGCGCCAACCCTAACCCTAACTTTAGCCGCAACCCTAACCCTAACCCTAATGGGAAAATGGAAATAAATACATTTTTTTAATTTTGTTATTTTTCCCTAACTAAGGGGGTGTTAAAGGGGGGTCTGATTTACTATTTATAGTGGGTTTTTATGATTGGCAGCTGTCACGCTAAAAGACGCTTTTTATTGCAAAAATAGTTTTTTGCATCGCCACATTTTGAGAGCTATAATTTTTGCATATTTTGGCCCACAGAGTCATGTCAGGTCTTATTTTTTGCGGTACGAGTTGACGTTTTTATTTGTTCCATTTTTGAGCAGGTGACATTTTTTGATCGCTTTTTATTTCGATTTTTGGGAGGATAGAATGAACAAAAATCAGCAATTCATGAATTTCTTTTGGGGGAGGCGTTTTTATTGTTCCGCGTGTGGTAAAATTGATAAAGCAGTTTTATTCTTCGGGTCAGTACGATTATGGCGATACCTCATTTATATCATTTTTTTATGTTTTGGCGCTTTTATAGAATAAAAACAATTTTATATAAAAAATAATTATTTTTGCATCGCTTTATTCTGCGAGCTATAACTTTTTTATTTTTTCGCTGATGATGCTGTATGGTGGCTCGTTTTTTGCGGGACAAGATGACATTTTCAGCGGTACCATGTTTATTTATATCGGTCTTTTTGATCGCGCGTTATTCTACTTTTTGTTCGGCGGTATGATGATAAAGCATTGATTTTTTGATTCGTTTTTTTTTTTTTTTTAAGGGGTTCACTAAAGGGGTTAACTAGTGGGACAGTTTTATAGGGGGGGTCGTTACGGACCGGGATACCAAATATGTGTACTGTTTTTGTTTTTTCGTTTTTATACCAAAATTGTGTATTTTTATTTTTTTATTTTTTTTTTTTTAAGGAAAATGTATTTATTAAATTTTTTACTTTTGTCCCAGGGTGGGACATCACTGTATTTTATCAAATCGCTGGTGTGACAGTGTGCACAGCACTCTGTCACACCAGCGATCGCACAGGCATAGATGCAGGCTTCTCAGTGCCTGCTCTCAGCAGGCACTGAGGAAGCCGCCTCCCTCCAGGACCCCGGCGCCATCTTGGATCCGGGTCCTGGGAGGGAGGAAGCCCTCAGAACAGCGCGATCACATCGCGCTGGTCTAAGGGTCTCAGGGGGGCGCGCAGGGAGCCCCCACCCTGCGCGATCCTCCTCTGTGCCCCCAGTACACCGCGATCATGTTTGATCGCAGTGTGCTAGGGGTTAATGTGCCGGGAGCGGTCCGTGACCGCTCCTGACACACAGTCACGGGTGTCAGCTGTGATAATCAGCTGACACCCGGCGGCGATTAGCTGCGCTCCCCTCAGGAGCGCAGCTGATCGCCTATGACGTACTATCCCGTCCATGGGCAGAATGGCACGGGTTTTATGGACGGGATAGTACGTCTAATGTCAGAGAGGGGTTAAAAAAACCCCATTCTTGCCTTGTAGGTTAATTGTACATGAAGGAAAACAACAAAGAGTAATGTAGAATGTATTGGGGGAGGTTGAGGAGACATTAAAGGCATAGATGTTTAACCCAATCCAATGGAATAGCATTAATTTTTTTTTTCTAGGAAATACGTTCGGATTGACGAAGAAATTGACAATGTTGTTAACGTTTTTTCTATTTTGGCAAATATGTATATTTCACAACTTCCATGCTCTTCACCTTTTTAACTTTTGACACACTTTCTCCTTCATAATCTTCAGCAGCATCATCTTTTTCATCAAATTATTCTTCATCTTCACCTTCTTTATCTTCTTCTTAAACTTCTTGCTATTCATCTTTTTGTTAACATTAATCATATTGTTCTTATTAAACTATTATTCTTCTTCATATTCTACTTCTTCATCTTCTTCCTCTTCATCTTCTTCATCATATTCTTATTTGTGACAGATTCCTGTACTTGTAATCTGTAAAAGTATGAATTTTTCATCCTTCCGTTCTTGCTGTCACAAAAGATTTAAATTACAACAGTATTTGTCCGTGTTCAGTTTAGCCTGCAGCAGCAGGCATTTTCCAGGGGCACCACGAGGAGGAACGGACTCACCCCCATACACTGCTTAGTCTTCTTCTGCTTATAATTTAGAGCATATATTTTGCTCTTCATTTTGGTCTTATACTTCATGTTCTTCTGCTTTTTGATCTTCTGCTTATTGTTCTTAAGTCTCTTGTTCTGTATCTTGTAGTTTGTCTTAACCATCTTAGTCCTGTTTGGTAATCTTTTATTTCTTCTTTGTGATGGTGTTTAGGCTGGTTGGCTTGATGCTCGTCGTCCTTGTGGTGGTCATCTTCTTCGGGGTGGTCATCAGGGTCGTCGTCTTCATTGTTGGAGATCCAGAGTGATTTCCCAAAAAAAATTGAAAAAATCTTTAATTTGTAAATGTAGCACAAGGTACAAGAGCCAATGCAAGTAACGAGGATCAGCTGACTGTGCTGGAACCCGGAGGGGCAGCAGAAGGAAAAGAGCCAATGGCACAACCGAGGACCAGCTGACGTTACTGGGACACGGTTACTAAGCAGGAGGTACCTGTGCTCCAAAGCACTACCAAGGACCAGCAGACGTTGCTGGAACTCGGATACCGAGATGGAGGCACCTAGGCCAAAGGCACTGCGGAGAACCAGCTGACGGTACTGGAATCCGGACGGGTAGCAGAAGGTACAAGAGCCAATGCAAGTGATGAGGACCAGCTGACTGTGCTGGAACCCGGAGGGGCAGCAGAAGGAAAAGAGCCAATGGCACAACCGAGGACCAGCTGACGTTACTGGGACACGGTTACTAAGCAGGAGGTACCTGTGCTCCAAAGCACTACCAAGGACCAGCAGACGTTGCTGGAACTCGGATACCGAGATGGAGGCACCTAGGCCAAAGGCACTGCGGAGAACCAGCTGACGGTACTGGAACCCGGATGGGTAGCAGAAGGTACCCATGGAAATTTAAGTTGACAGGCCGCGAGCCGGCCGCACTTACCGAATCCCACAGTACTACAGTGGGTGATTGTCCTATTGTCACAACGGAAACAGCCTTTATTTGCATATCCCGCAGCACACATAGGAAGCACCTAAACTCCAGTCACCATAGAGTCGGCTAACCCGACCGCAACACGACAGGACAACTTATTGGAGGCTAAGTGACGTTTACACTGACAGGAAACAGATGGCGTGCTGTAACCAGACTGGGCAGGAGTGAGTACCCGTGCCAATGACACTTCCGAGCAACAACTGTCGGTGTTGGAGCCCAGGGATGAGAAGAGAACCGGTTGGAGGCAGCAGGACTTTTTGCCGTTCACACAGCAGGGGAACAGCTGACATTACTGAACCCCAGTAACACAGGAGCAAGTGTTCACTGGGCTAACAGCACTTCCGAGCAACAACTGGCGGTGTTGTAGCCCAGGAATGAGAAGACAACAGGGTAGAGGCAGCAGGACTGTTTGCCGTACACACAGCAGGGGAACAACTGACATTACTGAACCCCAGTAACACAGGAGCAAGTGTTCACTGTGCTAACAGCACTTCCGAGCAACAACTGGCGGTGTTGTAGCCCAGGGATGAGAAGACAACAGGGTGGAGGCAGCAGGACTGTTTGCCGTTCACACAGCAGGGGAACAGCTGACATTACTGAACCCCAATAACACAGGAGCAAGTGTTCACTGTGCTAACAACACTTCCGAGCAACAACTGTCGGTGTTGGAGCCCAGGGATGAGAAGAGAACCGGTTGGAGGCAGCAGGACTTTTTGCCGTTCACACATCAGGGGAACAACTGACATTACTGAACCCCAGTAACACAGGAGCAAGTGTTCACTGTGCTAACAGCACTTCTGAGCAACAACTGGCGGTGTTGTAGCCCAGGGATGAGAAGACAACAGGGTGGAGGCAGCAGGACTGTTTGCCGTACACACAGCAGGGGAACAGCTGACATTACTGAACCCCAGTAACACAGGAGCAAGTGTTCACTGTGCTAACAGCACTTCTGAGCAACAACTGGCGGTGTTGTAGCCCAGGGATGAGAAGACAACAGGGTGGAGGCAGCAGGACTGTTTGCCGTACACACAGCAGGGGAACAGCTGACATTACTGAACCCCAATAACACAGGAGCAAGTGTTCACTGTGCTAACAGCACTTCCGAGCAACAACTGGCGGTGTTGTAGCCCAGGCATGAGAAGACAACAGGGTGGAGGCAGCAGGACTTTTTGCCGTACACACAGCAGGGGAACAGCTGACTGTTGTGAATGAGTTTGAGATGAGTTCTGAGCAGAGACTCCCTCTGGTGGTTACAAGCGGTACTGGTCTGTTCAGTGAAGATTGTGAGGACTGGGAATCAGGTGTTACTGACTGGTCTTATATAAGGGAGTCACCTTCCCATCAGGGTTGCCGGTGATCAATTGTTCTGGTCTGAATCCTTCATTCCTGTTTCCCTTGTAGCCTGCTGTGTCGTGTCTGCATCTCCTGCTAACAGATAAGACATTTTCTTCTTTTTGTTTTTGTGCTATATTTTTGCATTTTGTCCTGCACTTCTGTGGGGGCCTTCAGGGTCCCCTCCGGGGGCTTTTGCCCTCTCAGTTTAGTTCAGCCACTGATGTTTGTACTTTTGCTTTTTCCAGTTTTTTCAGTGGCTGCTGTTTTGATTTTGTTACACCAGAGAACTAATTGGTGGAAGAGGTCGTGTGATCTCAGGTGTTTTTGAAATTAGTAGAGTTGGTGCTTTTCAGGGTTTTCTGGGACTGCAGTAAGTACCCTTCCTATCCTTTTCTATTTAGTTAGTTTGGGCCCCAGCGTTTGCTCATACTATTTTCTTTCTGTGTCAGTATTTCATCTTGTCTAACAGCCATTACATGTTTGGGGGCTTTCTATGTTCTTTGGGGTTCTGCTCCGGGGCAGATAGCTTTCCTATTTCTATCTTTAGGTGTAGTTAGTTTCTCAGGCTGTGACGAGGCATCTAGGACCAACGTAGGAACGCTCCACGGCTGCCTCTAGTTGTGGTGGTTAGTCAGGGTACTGCAATCTCATAGATTCCAACTGCTCTGGTGTATTGCCTTTTTTACCTGCACTCCTCAGCTACCGAAACATAACATTATCACCGGCCTAAAAATTGAAAATTGTATGGTACTCACAGAAGGGAAAAAATATTGTGAAAGAAAAAAGGTTGTCAGAGTTGTCAGAGATATTTTTCTGTTTGTTGCATTTTTTTCCCTCTGTATCTCTAGCTGCTGGGGAGGATCTTTTCTCTCAATGGAGTTTGCACAGTTGTGTGGCCGTGTGGATCAGCTTGCCACTGAGGTTCAGAGTATTGCTGCATATCTTGCTAGGTTGCCTGTTGTGGAACCTAGGATTTCCCATGCCAGATTTGTTTTTAGGGGATCGAGCTAAGTTTCAGAATTTCAAAAATAATTGTAAATTGGTTTTTGCCTTAAAATCTAAGTCCTCAGGGAACGCAGCGCAGCAGGTTCAAATTATCATCTCTCTCCTGCGCGGCGAACCTCAGGATTGGGCTTTTTCCCTGACACCTGGGGATCCTGTTTTGAGTGATGTTGATGCATTTTTTCAGGCTTTGGGGTTATTGTACGATGAGCCTAATGTCACTGATCAAGCTGAAAAAGTCTTGTTGGCATTAAATCAGGGCCTTATGACGCTGAGTTATATTGTCAGAGATTCCGTAGGTGGGCAGTCCTGACCAAATGGAATGACGACGCTTTGGCAGCTCTTTTCCGGAAGGGTCTGTCAGATAATGTAAAGGATGTTATGGTGGGATTCCCTGTCCCCTCTGGTCTCAATGATTCTATGTCATTAGCGATTCAAATTGACAGACGTTTGCGTGAGCGGAGAAGTATGCGTGGAATGGTGTTGCCTTGTGAACCAGCTTCTGAACCCATGCAGTGTGATAGAGTGGTGTCTGGGGCACAGCGTCATGAGTTTCGAAAGCGCAATGGGTTATGTTTCTACTGTGGTGATGCCTCTCATGCTATTTCAGTCTGCCCTAAGCGGGGAAGACGTTTTGCACGCTCAGTTGTCTTGGGTAGTGTTCAGACTAAGTTTTTATTAACTGTCACTCTGATATGCTCTCTGTCCTCATTTTCTGCTCAGGCTTTCGTTGATTCTGGAGCAGCTATTAACCTGATGGATTATGATTTTGCTAAACGTTGTGGGTTTCCCTTGATACCCCTACAGAAGTCTATTCCCCTACTGGGGATCGATTCTACCCCTTTGGCTGAGAATAAACCCCAGTTTTCTACTCAGGTGATAATGAGGGTTGAACCTGATCACCAGGAGTGCTGCAAATTTTTGGTTCTGTATAATCTGCATGACATTATCGTGCTGGGTTTCCCTTGGTTACAGTCTCATAATCCTGTTTTGGATTGGAAATCTGTGTCTGTAACCAGTTGGGGCTGCCAATGTGTTAATACCAACACTCCTGATTTTTCTGCCTCCCCCCAGGCTCAGGATGTTCCTGACTTTTTGATTGATTTTTCTGATGTGTTTAGCGAAAGTAAATCTGCATCCTTGCCTCCCCATAGGAGCTATGACTGCGCTATTGAATTAGTGCCGGTAGTAAATTCCCTAAAGGTCGCCTTTTTAACTTGTCTGTACCTGAACATGACGCTATGCGGTCTTATATCAAGGAATCATTGGAGAAGGGTCATATCAGACCATCCTCTTCACCCTTAGGTGCCGGTTTTTTCTTTGTGGCCAAAAAAGATGGTTCATTAAGGCCGTGTATTGATTATCGTCTCTTGAACAATATTACTGTGAAATATCAATACCCGTTACCCTTGATTTCTGACCTGTTTTCCAGGGTGAAAAAACGCTACTTGGTTTACCAAGCTTGACCTCAGGGGGGCGTATAACCTTATTCGCATTAAGCACGGGGATGAATGGAAGACGGCATTAGTAGTATAGGAACTGTATTACTCATCAAACTCAAATCTGACAGGTCGACACGCCCCTATCATTTTATCCGTCTCCCTGTCAGATTGATCCAGGTCGTCACGCCCTCTGGCTGAACTTTGCTCAGGCTGGGAAATCTGTGGCTGAACTTTGCTCAGGCTGTGAAATCTGGTCTGCTGGATTTTTATTCAGTGCCTTTGATTAGTCTGTGGAGTTTTTAGTGTATTAAAGGGTAGTTTTAACTCCATCCGTAGATGTAAAGCTATTTTCTAGCAGAGAATGCCCTGACATGAAATGTAAAGGGTTTGTATTAGAAGCACCCAGTAAATGTCTGTATTAGAATCCATCAGTAAATGTATGTAAAGCTCATTTCTAGCAGGTTTGTATAAATGTCCCCCAGTAAATGTGTAAAAGTTTGGAGCTGATATGT